>UZAN01039490.1:0-15479 GCA_900618425.1 Echinostoma caproni
GATGCACTTAAAAGAGTAGATTATCATGGATGAGGTCAGTTTCGGCAGTTTGTCTTTCACTTGCATTTGCATCACGGGCGATGTAGAGAATACTGGTCTAAGTTTTGCTGCGGGGAAGATGGAATTTACAGCCGCTTTCAGTGATTGCACTAGGCTCACAGTGTATGAGTCCCCCCTAAATGGGATGCTTATGAATAGTTCGTTCTTGGGGACACAGATTGCTTTTTCCTTCTCCGGAGTGAGCCGAATGTTCTCATCGATAGATAGTACCGTTAAATAGAAACTGGACGTTACGTGTGCAGCGTAACAGCAGTTCCTTTAGATTGGTGNAGAATACCAACGTCCACATCCAGTGCTTTTATTTGATCACAAATGAATTCCACCTTCTCCATCAGGGGTACACTAGTGAACAGTGAGGCCACATCTAAGGAAAAATCGTCTCTTCTCACAGGTCCAGGTCTTTTATTTTGCCTACAAACTGGACACTGTCTCGGAGACTGTGTGTGGTGAGTCTACGACGAAATGGGTTCTAATAGTATTTATTCCGTATTGATTACATTTATAAGGAAGAATCACGAAGTCCAAGTTGAGAAGTTTTTTCGATTATGCAACCGAATTGTCATCCTCAGTACGGTTATTTGGCTGAAATTTGACCTCATCAAACAATCCGGATAATTTCACTCGTTTTAAATTTATTTGGATTTTGTTCTTCTTCAATTGAGTTCTCTCCTGCATACAAGAACGCAATCGATGTCATTTCGGGGACAAATAACAAAGTCCCAAATGTTACGGTACTAATTTGATTGGATTAGACTTGTAAAATCAACATTTTAATTTCGTTTTCAACTGACTTCAAATATCGATTTTCTCATTATTTCTGGAATAATAGTATAATTGATGACTGTAGGAAGTGAGATGATAAACTGAATGCATTAGACGATCTTTCTGATTGCAAATTATAAGTCTATAGAATATTCCAGAATTTTTTGGTTTTGCAGGTGGAAACTTGAAATTACTGGACAGTGGTATTTCATCTCGCCTAAATTACCCATCTTTAGAGGTCATTTGTACTCAGATATCTGATATTTGTACTTTCTGGTTGTAAAAATAAAGGAATCGTGTCAGAGTACGTTTTAAAGCACCAGTGTAAAAAAAACTTACCAAAGTTTTCAAAAATGCATTCTCCTTCAGAGCAAATGCCAAAGCTTTAGCTCCATCCACACCCAATTGATTGCTAGACAAATTCAGTTGAGTCACAGTTATATTTCGCTGATTGAAAAGGGGATAGGAACCAAAGAATTAACAGTTGCAATCAATCATGCATAAACGATACACAAACGAAATTCACACATGATTTGAAATTCTGAAAGAAGCCTGTACACACGATTAAACAGCACGGACAAAACGTTTTTCTTGGCGACACATTTTGTAAATGGGAGTGGTTATTGCTACAATTTGTGAACAAATACAATCATTCCTCTGAGTAATATCATCTTGTTGTACGGCAGCAGTGATGACCTAAACTAATAAGATGTCTTTCATTAACCAGATTCAAACCCCACTGAAGATCTCGATATTTTTAACAATAGGGTTATACCCGAAAAAAGATCAAATCCACGCACAATCTGATTGTATAGGGATACAATAGCTGGATCTCGATACTGTTACCTATTGTCAAGAGTGTATGCATGTTTATCCACAAACTTGAAACATTCATGATTTCAAAACTGCCTAAAATAAAAATTAAATATGATAATAGGTGAAGACATAAGTAACATAATAAAATGATAAAGTTTGGGGCGATGGGGGTAATATAGTTCTGAACCTTGTATACTTTTAATATAATTTGACTTTTGTATTATTCGCTGGCTTTTAGCATTCACAGGAACACACGTCAACAGCGTCCATACCACTGGTCTATGTCAGGAACCTTGAAGAATGAATGCTCAGATACCATTTAGGGAGTGCAAAATAACTAACTGAGACCATCCAACCATTGCTGTTACCGTCCTCGTGTCCCGACGCCATATGACGCATCGATTACCGTGCCCTATATTGCAAACATTGGTCAGTAAGAAAGGCTATGGGAAAGCATGTGTAGTGGGCAGTGGGCAAGTCACGACTCGGCAACTCGGAAATCGTGAGTTCGAACGGTGCCACTGCCGCTCATCTTCTCCGATTCTGTATTTCCCCAGATACACTGTCTATAGCCGCGGCCCGCTTCCTGAAAGCTGACCGATTTTTTATGCTCAAGCCGTTGGAGGCGGATAGACTGAAGTTATTTGTACGCAATACAGATTGCTTGTCTGCTTCATGGTATTGTTTGACCAGGACATTGTTTCAACATTAGAGGTTATCNCGCCATATGGAGCCTCAATAGCCTATGGGACTAGAGGGCATAACTGCTCTTCATCTGAAATAATATCAACTAGGAACAATCAGCAGAAGTGTGCTTTTACAGTCAGACTTTTGACCAACCTAAATTATTTCTGATTCTCTCAAGGATTAGTAGCTATGTTTAATGGCAGATGAGTAGAAGTGAAATTTGAAAGTCAAAGGATTGGTCAAGAAGCAAGCAATGAATTATCATTTTTATTATGCAGGTCCTAGGTTTCAGAGGATTGGTGATGGTGTTCTTTTTTCTTTCGTTTTCATGTTTACTTCCTTTTATTGAATATACAAAGATACAATTTTCCGGAGGGGGGAAGCGGCGAATCAAAGGGCTGCCATTCAGCACACACATACTGGCGAAAGTCAGACGGTGGTGATGGGATTTGAACACATCTCCGTGGTGGTAATTTGGTGACGTTACCACCGGGCCACCACCGCAGAGCAGAGACGAACCACAGCTCGAAATAATAGACTATTTACTTGGTGAATATTGACAAAGATTGTTATTCATTTATTTTTGTTTCTTGGTAGAGGTAATGCTTACGATTAGGGGTAAGATAAACCGCTGAGAATACGTCCCAGTCATAAAGTGACCAATTTATTCAAATTTCAATGCGAGTAATGGAGGTGTTGGTTCAGTTTCATCTAAGGAATTCGTCGTTTATAGAGCGAACGAGACGGGAACTAAAAGTGAAAGTTTCCGACCGAGTCATAACCCTGAAGGCTAGTGCTGAGATGAACGAGGCGCGATTCCCGCGACAAGCTCATAAAGATGGATTGTGCTATCATGTAAATGGAAAATGAAAATGGTCTGTTCACCTTCCTGGTGGTCGAATGGGTAGCATGCTTATGTTCCGCCTGTGCGGTCCTGGATTTGATCCCAGCTGGGTCGATGGATTCGCTCTGATCATGAGACCCAACGAGATCGAAACATTTTTTACAGTGCTTCCGACTTTTTCAGTTCAGGCTTCATTTGCTCTATACACGATGAATTCATTCTACATAATCAAAATTTAAACCAAGTTTTGCTAATCCCGTTCCCTTAAGGCTGTGTGAAAAATATCTACAAATGAGTACACGAGAGTACATTCAGCAACTTCGAGATTCACCTTTTCGGTCTCTGAATGACAAACCATTTCCATCACTTAACCTTTCCGGTGCTTCATTTTTTTCTCATAAATTCATGGATCATAATTTAAACTTTTTCACAAAATGACTTTGTTAGCACATGAGAATACAGCTTTAAGAATAAAAACTGCTAACACTATCACTTGCATGATTTCACATCGGTGCGTTATCACTATCAAAGGAAAACATTGCAGAGAGTTGACTATCGCATCTGATTAGGCGCATATATGGTGTGCTTTCATTTGGTTAACTCTCTGGGTAACCGGTCTATTTGCATCAAACAGAGTAACGATAGTAATCAGATTATTAGAGTTTTGTTTACATTTATTTGATAAACAATAGAGAAAAACCTGGTATTCAAGAAGAGGAGGACAACAACAAATAAAGAAAGTAGAGCAATGAGATTCACATTCACAAACTCGGTGACAGTGGGAGCACCATCTATTGCGCTGGTCAAGCTATAACCCTTGTCTAATTTGGTCAGGGACTGTTAAATATGGTATGGGATATCCGTTGGCTCTGGTTAACTTGGAGAAACGACTTACACAACGATTTTTAGTTATCATTTCTCATACATCATAAAACCAAATTTACTTTCATTTCAATTAAATTTGTTTTGAACTTACCAGTTATCAAACTCACATCTAGAAATTTCGGCCGCAATATTTAGTCTGGCAAGAGTCCCTCCAAAAGACCCGCTAAATAATCCTACTATTTCATTATTTTTACTCTGAATTCAACTATTTACTTCTGCAGTAGTTCGTCTTATTTGTGATTGTATTACAATGTGGCAACTTTGTATCAGCATTCTGTTGTGGGGAAAGCCAGTTGGTCTGAAAAAGTTCGTTTTTCTTACGTTTTTCCTGTGTTTAGAGATATTTTGAGAGAAATTTCAAATTTTCCACTCGAAACTAATGAAATAAATCACCTCAATAATTCCATTTCTGATTGATGAAAAACACTACTTCTTAAGCTATTGAGTTCATTTGCAATATCTTCCATATCCGTGTTCAAAAAACCTATAAAGTAACAAGTTGAGTGTAGTGATAGCCTTTCAGCCTAATCAAACACAAGCTCATTTGAATTGTTCTCTTTCTTCGACCGATGTGTGTGAGGGAAAGAGTTCATTGTGCGACTTCTCGCTCACAATATGCGTTCAAGCAATAGATAAAATCTTCCATATTACATTCACTGTTCTGATCTATAAAAAGTCTATCACAACCTCAAAACACCCGTGGCAATGAAAAAACCTTAGAAATTCTGACTTTCACTCGGTAAATCGTTCATTGTAACGAATATTCTGAGCACTTTCCTTGGTGCGATCTAACCGAGAGTCAAGAAAGCAACAGAACCCAGAATGTTCAAATCATCGGTTCCGATGCGGACGAATTGCCCTCTTTCGCTATCTCGTGATACATCATATTTTTTACATGCACGGACAGAAAACTTTATCGGGTTGCGTGCAAAACTGTAAACAAATGCTTTGATTGCTGAATCTGATGAGCTTGCTCTGGCCACTGTTATTTAGCTGGGATTTGAATTTGTGCCATTCCATTTTCACCCAATTTTTCATAATGCCATTGAAAAAACAGACAGACAACGGAATTAAAACGGTCGATCAACAATCGATGAGCTTATCATCAACGCTATTCTCGTAAGCGTTTTTGCTTTATTTAAGCATTTAATGTGATGATACTGGCATGGGTCATATTATTCACGAAAACTGCAATTAAGACAGACTGTTCTTCCTTGCACAACGCTGGTGATTCGCAGTTCAACCAGTCCATCGCATCAGATTTCTTCAGGTCTGCGCTTGTGGTGCATTTCAGTCAGATGTCTTACGTGGACGAAAACACTGGAATAAGGAGAGTCAACAGAAATTGTATCATTTGTGTCGCTTAACTAAATGACGGAACGCAGATTCGTGCGAATACTGAACAGCAAGCTAGAATATTAAGTCATGATCCACGTCCATTAGTCGAATAGTACAAATCCACACAGTAAACAGATTATTGCAACCTACTCACGGACGAATCCGAATCCAACCTTGTCCTCTCAAAATGGCGTCTTCGGTTAAGTAGCCCCGCCCTACCGTTTGTCACTGGTTTTTAGTTGGTACATTATCAATATTGATTCTATTCTTCCGAAATTCGTAAGGTACGTATCAGATTCTACACTTTAGGTTTTGAGTGAAAATTTCATGTATAAAAGTAGGCTATATAAAACCTGATGGAAGACTGAATGTGTTCCAGGCTTCCACCGCAAGTTCGGAATGTTCCTCGAGCTCCTCATATTACTACATTGTCATGATTGTATACTGTTTCTAAGCGTTTTCTATCCGGCCTTTACTGCATCGGAATTCGTACGCGGTTAGTTGGTACAAACCCCGACTTCGATAGATGTTTTATACATCAAATTGTCAAATATCATACTGTACTCGGATCTGGAGTGGTTATCGATAGATCTAATCGCTGAAGGGTTACATGGGTCTTTTCACAGGACGCACGAGCAAATGATACCTTACTGTTTTACGGATCACCCCACCTTTGTAGTAAGTCGCAATTGCATCCACATTGATTTCACGCGAATGACTCTATCTTTTAAACAATTGTTTTCACTGCCTTTTTTGTTTACCGTTTAACAAAATGTACGATAATCTTTCAGGATCGGGGGGGTGGGGTGTCACGGCCGTGCCAAGGCTGCCTGAGGAAATACAGATAATGGGTTGATGGGCGGTGGAGGCAAGATTCGAACTTGTTACCCCCCAAGTGGTTATCTCGATGATTCGACTAACTTAGTGGTATGTGTATTAACATAGTGATTTGTATGTAGGGATAGCAAGAGATGGATAAACGTTAGTATAAGGAAACCACCGTCAGTCATTGAGAACATATTCAGCGCGGTAGAAAACAAATGAATGGTTTGATATTTTGGAGTGAACCAAAATTGTTCTGAAACACCTTACATCCAAAAGTAAAAATAAAAAGAGATGTTAGTCAGAGGTCGATACACTATTTATGATCAGATAGGATTAGCTACCTCTCACTAGGTGCACATTACAAACACGTTTGATATTCTTATTTCACTACGAATAAATTGTTCGAAGAACCCACTTTCAATTCCCTCTCTCGTTCGTTTACACTCTATTTAGTTAGTCACGAAATAGCTTCATTGTAATTCATTTAGTTTAAACTCCACTCAATGGTATTTGTCAATACTATTACAATCCCTTAACTGCAGCCAAAAATACAATGGCTTGTTAGACCTTCCGTGGTTACCGTGATACCAACAGCACTCGCCATATCCCTTTTCATCAGACATTTTCATAGTTAAGTCGCAATGAACTCCATTATGTCTATATGACAGACGGACAGAAAAATGGGGCCAATCATTCTGTACATTTTTGCCACAAATCATTGTTTCACTCTCTCAATAGTACATAATGATGGAAAAAGTATCCGGGCTTCTTCTTGCCTTGGCAATCAGAACGTGTTGATCATCATTTTATGCTTGTTCGGACGATAATAATAGGTATTTTTTCAATCAAAACAGAGTTTTAGCGAAATATGCTCCCTCTGACACCGATCTTAGACAAGTATAGTAATTCTGTTTGAAGATCTTTAGGTGAAGAAAAATGACAAAACCATTCCGCTAGTCTATCGATTCATCTGTCGGTGTTCACGCACCGCTGCCTACACCGCATTGCACGAGTTCGGTGAGGCAACCGGACAAGCAATGCTGAGGTTAGATGCAGGCGCCCACTGGGACAAGTGATCGACCTCCATAGATTATGTTGTTTGGATCATTTGTTGCGCTTATGCCGAAATACGTTGCCACGGAGAGTGATGATTTCCGAGGCAGGTTGAAGATGGAAAAACTTCAAAGCACGACCTGATACGAGGGTATGAAAACCATAATCAGGAGAATTGGTTACATAGATCGGGCTCAGTTCCATGGATGGGGACCGAGGGATTATCATAACCGGTGACTAGAGACCCTGCGTGATTTAGCTGAGTGTTCCATTTCGTCTGTTTGCCGAGCACGGTAATTTGTTTCCAAACAAATTTTCAAGCTCTGCGAACCGTCGAAATGGAATTCAGTTCACCCGAGCGACGAGAACCAATTTTCAAAATTTTATCAATAGCTGAGTGTCTCAAAAATTGGCACCCGTGCCTCTGCTCACAATCCTTATAATCTTAGCTTATATGGATTCTCTATCTTCTCTTTGACTCTACACTCAACACTCTCATTTTCCTTCTGCGATTTTATCCGAATTAGCAGCTTAAATAGAGTAACCAAAGGCGGTGCACCAAATTACATGTTTAATGGTTGTAAAAACTGAAACTGGAACATAACTCAAAACAGTGAATATCATCAACCAAAACTCTTGATTAACTCACAGGGTAATCATTCAGCTTTTGTCTTACAGAGTGAGCACTTCATTTTGTTTGCTTACCTGGAGTCCGGTGGAAAATAGTTTAACCTCTTGAGGCCCCAAACCTCGGTGACTGAGATCAATGGTATCTTTTGGCAATTGTCGAATGATGGCCGGAATCGGGGGTTCCCCGGACTGCTCGCAAGCGTGCAGATATTGAGCAATACCTACTGTATCGTGACGCAATTCTGTCTCAGTAGGAATCGAATTCGAGGTGTACCGCTCCGATTGGTGGCTTTCCTGTTTCAACTGTGATTCTGACTCTTGCGCTCGTTTTGCATTGTTTTCAGTCCTGCCATCTCGTGTAAATGAAGAACGCCGAAAGGATAACAGAGCAGTGACGAGGTTCTCGAAACTGTGCTTTGTTTTTCGCGAACAAGATTCTGTGATTATGTATTCAGGAAAGATGGAACGAATAAAAAAGCGATGAACGACAGAATCGAAAGACATGGCAGTGAAACAGGCTACTAGTGAATTAAATAAGTAACCCTTCTAATCAATAAGCGCTGTGGGATGCCAAACCTAGCCAAGTGAAGCGCTATGTGGTTCGTCACTCCAAGTTCCATGGCTTAGGTTGCCGGTTGTCATAAGTGAATGATTAATCATGTTGACTACTGGGTAGATCTTTTCTTCTGTCTATTTAACGAGAGGATCATGAAAAATGTAAGAAATTTGCATGAAACGTGAACATACCCTTTAATTTAGACATTGAAACATTCAAATGATAGCTTAACTACCCACACTAAATGATGTACATATTCGTCTTACATAATGCAATTACACAAACACATCATCACCAGAAACCTTGTAACCATTATGCAGCTGTTTAAGTCAAATTTCAATGGGAATTTACGCCCGAGAAGGTTTAGATATCACAAGGTGAGAAGGTCATTCTGGGTCGACAAACATTTTATCTCATATTCTTGAATGTGACGAACAAGGGGATCTTCCTTTTCATGAATTTTACTTTCACCTACATTTGCAATATTGAAGTCTCTGGCTTGACCTTTGTATTCCAACAGTCCCCCCAAAAGTGAAAATAGTACGGAGAACAAGCTAAAATTTGATCATTTGTATCTAGCAGACAAGTGAGCTTCTTTCGACTGGCTGCCTCACGTTTGGAGTTTGTCGCTACATTAGAATTTACTTCGTGATTTCTTTACAACTTGGGCACACCNTACTAACCCTGCCACACCTGTAAGGCTGATTGCATTCTCATTGGCCAGCTCAGAAATTCACTCTTTGTTTAATGAAATGGCCGACCTCACAGGTCTATACTAACTTGTTGTGCGCACAAAACCCCATTTGCAGGAAACGTGATTGAAGCAATATAATGAAGATTTTCCGTTACAAATATCTGGTTTCAAAATTTTTCGGCAAGACAGAGAAATGAGCTGGAGGAGGACCGGGAGTGAGCTAACAAACTATATTAACTCCGCGTGGTGCAGCAAGTCCAAAACTCTGTTTTCTCTCTTCCTCTCATCGAATAGACTGCTTTAGTGTTTCATGTCGACCCAGGTTTTCTCATTCTCGAAGAACCACTACCATTTCTTGCATAGCATTCGTTTCCTCAAAACTGAACATCTTACGGTTTTATTATGAATCGATTCCTTTCAGTTGTTTGTAACGTGAATGATGAATCAACCTCTTGCTCCCAATAGAGGAACTACTGCTGCATTGAACAATGTTAATATACATATATACAGATCTAATCGAAACTGAAGCAACGAGTCCCTGTGAAACACTTGTGGGTTCGTATAAGCAACAGCATTTATCCCATAGAAAAAGCTTTTCCAAATTATAATAAACAAGCCTTGGTGAGTCTTCATAGTCGTAATTTTTCTGATCCGTTTATACTCAACAGATGAAATGGTTCAACATGTAGCGGATACTCCCATTTCGTCTGTAGTGGTTGACCTAAACCATGATGAGTCAAGAGGTAACTAAGGGGAATAGAACAGTTTTATTTACAACAAATTAACATTGATAATAAGTAAGATGTAAAGTTTGTGTACGCTAATGGTCGATTGGTCGGCCTTTGTTCTTTAGGACTTTTTCTAGTCTATTCGGCATTGAATCCACAAACTCAGTTATGAAGTCATTTTCTATTTTATGCTCCATTACGTATCGCACTTTTGCCTCCAATGTCCAATGTACAGGTAGCACAATGACCGCTCTCTTCAAAACAGAAAACAGACTTTCAATCACATTCGGGCTATTGGGGAGAAGTTGCATGAAGTGGACCTTGGAGGCATGCATCTTTTCTGAAGTCTAAAAGCCAATAATAAGTGAACCAGACTCCATTGCCGTAAAGACTTTGCTTGTGTTCCCAGCAGTTAGTTATGTTATGAATGAAGCATTTCCCATCCGTTCATTTCCTCTTTGATGTGCAAGGAGCGTCGTTGGACAGCGGTTGTTTCCTGTGGCTTGCAGGCATCTGTATTCTTAGAGATTTTAACAGCGCCAGACACACTCTTTCAATATGAGCGAAGTATTTTCATAGGACAGCAAAAATTGAAAATTGCATCCACAATAACCGTAAATCGATCAACAACAGAGAGAAATTGGTAAAATGAAATCAAGACGAGGTAATCGCAAGAGATATCTTTAGGAGAATGGTTCCGTCAACTGAGAGATTTATAAGTTCCCTCATCACCGTCTTAATAACAGGAGAGAATGCCGACCGAGAGTGAACTTTGGGCCAAAGACAGAGAATCTAGTGGTCAGTAGTGCGGATCAGCGCTCACAGCTAGGGATATATATATATATATATATATATATATGTATATATACAGCACTGCCTGATTGTGATGCACTAATATATTTTCTTTATGATTAAATGGAGTATCATAATATTTATCACCTGTATTGATGCTTTAAGTATGGATAATATTTTATATCTTGTATACTTCGATCTAAGTAGTTTCTAGGCTGCATGAGTGTCAATTAAACGTTCTTGGCCTTGCGTACCAAGATTAAATCATCTCAACAAGAAAACTAGAATTTGATTAAAAAAAAATCGCCTGAAAAATTATCGTTTTTCAGGATAACGCTCCGTGTCACAGGAAACAACCGCTGTCCAACGACGCTCCTTGCACATCAAAGAGGAAATGAACGGATGGGAAATGCTTCATTCATAACATAACTAACTGCTGGGAACACAAGCAAAGTCTTTACGGCAATGGAGTCTGGTTCACTTATTATTGGCTTTTAGACTTCAGAAAAGATGCATGCCTCCAAGGTCCACTTCATGCAACTTCTCCCCAATAGCCCGAATGTGATTGAAAGTCTGTTTTCTGTTTTGAAGAGAGCGGTCATTGTGCTACCTGTACATTGGACATTGGAGGCAAAAGTGCGATACGTAATGGAGCATAAAATAGAAAATGACTTCATAACTGAGTTTGTGGATTCAATGCCGAATAGACTAGAAAAAGTCCTAAAGAACAAAGGCCGACCAATCGACCATTAGCGTACACAAACTTTACATCTTACTTATTATCAATGTTAATTTGTTGTAAATAAAACTGTTCTATTCCCCTTAGTTACCTCTTGACTCATCATGGTTTAGGTCAACCACTACAGACGAAATGGGAGTATCCGCTACATGTTGAACCATTTCATCTGTTGAGTATAAACGGATCAGAAAAATTACGACTATGAAGACTCACCAAGGCTTGTTTATTATAATTTGGAAAAGCTTTTTCTATGGGATAAATGCTGTTGCTTATACGAACCCACAAGTGTTTCACAGGGACTCGTTGCTTCAGTTTCGATTAGACCTGTATTGTTTTTGTAGAAAAAATAATTAATAATTTATCCTTCTGACGATGTGCTGCCCTCATATATACACTACAGATGGCTTGCTCATTGTGTATCTGGTTTTCTATGAAGACTACGAACAACGCGAATGCAGTAGTTCCAAATGGTCTGTCCTCAGTTAAGCTCCACCATGGCTGTCGACTACTCGCCAAGATTTTCGTGTCCTTTACACATAGATACATGCCGCAGTACTTGATTGTCAACGTTTTGCCGTTGATTTAATTGTCTTTTAATGTCAAACGTATGTAGGCATACTTATTTTCCTTAAAACGAACGGCAAACTTTCAAGGGCAACTCAGTCTTGGCAGAGTTTCACTCTCTCAATGTCACTCGGGACCCGTGACTGAACACGGCCACGCTATGAACCATGACCACAGCCTGAGCCTGGTAACGGTTTTATCAATCCATCTTGTTGTGACAAATTTTCTTATCCGGCCAACCGTAAGAAGGGAGACAGTCAATTTCAGATTCGGTCATTCTCACATAACGAAACTTCATTCTATCAACGATCAAGGACCTAATGTTACCTGAGGACGAATGATGAAACATCCGCCCCGCTAACAACTTCATTCTCGCACGCCAACTCACTCACAACATACTTCTAATTGTCTAAGGAGGTAGTCAGTTCGTTCCCAACGGACGGACGATGTGCTGCACGTGTCCAATGGATGATATGGTTGAAGAGCCAAGCCTATTGTGAAGTTACCAGTAAAACACCGTTTGTGGATTCACTTGAAGTTGGAAAGATATAATCTGTGAAAAATTTCAATGAATACCACGTAAAATTCACTATAATCTTTTCCATTTAACTCACGGCTACGTGTAAGTAATGGTATTGGATAATTAATATTGGTTAATTTGAACTGAATATCCTTCAGACTTCACCTGCAGGCACAATCTTCGGCTCTTACAGTCAACCATACACCCAGAAGTATTGGACTCGAGTTTTACTCTTATTAGAGCTGATCAGTAGTGCATATCCTGCGTCCCATCCGGAATTTGAATTCTGAACTCATCGCATGGAATGCATGTGCGTGTTATCACCGTCCCAACCAGCTCATACCATGGCTGAACCGAATTGCCAATTCATGTTTGTTCAGGTGTCGTCATCAGTGATAGTCAGCCAGTTCACTTGGTCCGACAGCAACGAAGAGAGACACAGATGAAAATCTGTTAACTCCAATCAAAAGCTTCCCACTAAGTCAGGACTTCCGTGAAGGTTAAGGGCTGATTTGCCAACGAACCTACAAGGCTGGATTGATAACTCAGTAACCTGTGAGCAGTGGTGTGGGATAACTGAGAATTATTGATTTGAACTGACTATCCTTCGGGTCAAATGAACTGACTGACTATCACTGATGACGACACCTGAACAAACATGAATTGGCAATTCGGTTCAGCCATGGTATGAGTTGGTAGGCACCGTGGTAACGCGCACGCTTCCATGCGATGGGTTTGGAGTTAAAATCACGGACGAGACGGTGGATATGCACTACTGATGAGCTCTAATAAGAGCGAAACTCGAGTCTAGTACTTCCGAGTGTATGGTTGAATCGATGAACTGAGGATTGTGCGTGAAGGTGAAGTACGGAGGATAGTCAGTTCAAATTAATCAATAATAACTTTGCTATGTACTAAGTGGAAGACCCAAGAAAAACGTCAAACCAATGGGATAAAACTTGAAGTTAATCTTCTGAAACATATCCAACGGGAAAAATCCTCAGTCAACAATAGAAAGCCAACCTACCTTTTCTATCTTCCTCATCACTTTGTTCCTCGTCTTCTAGATAAAACTTTTCCTCATCCAAATCGAAATTATCCAAATCAATATCATCTGGAGCCGATTGAATGCACGGAATAGATTTTTCAAATGGACTGTCCCACAGACGACTACGAGTTCGCATTGTGTCAAGTTTTGTGTCCATCCAACTGGATGCCATCAGGGTTGGCGATTCGCGTGGGCACAGTTGATCGAATTCGGAAAGGTCGCAGCCTGTGTGGATCGACAAGGGGAATGTATTAAACAATAACTGGTTGCGATAACGGGATTGAAATTGTAGAGCGTTTCAGTGAATGTAAGCCGATTACCCTCAAAAGAAAGATAATGAATGAAGCAACGTGTGAGACCAATATAGATCTTGAGGGCCAAAAGTGGCTTTACATCGAATGATTTCGTTGCCTTCAGATACTTATCTATGAAATGCTAAAATCCAATCGAATGTTGTCCTTTGAAATTGTTTCACATGAACTTCGTTCAGTTAATGATTTCGGTCCAAGAACCGGTGATTGTTTAGATTCCTACATGAATGAAACATTCAACTGGAAATCCACCCCGCAGGGGGGACTATCATTTTTAATTTTGTTGTGTAGAAAAGACTTGAAAATTTGTCACAGTAAAGCAAAAGTTACAAAATACGAGAGGTGTTTGGCATTTATAAAATGTTGCGCTAATAGGTAATGAGTTCGACCAGAAAAATATAACACCAATCAACTCCATCAGAATGCATCTAGTTTGAAAGTCTTGTAGTCGTAGTAGTGTTAGTAATATTAGTATTTTTCGAGATACGATTCATTTGCGAGTAGTTCGCAAAAAATGCTATCGGCGGTTCCCTTCAATGGCCTAAATTGAACAAGACCTGTTGAAGCGAATCGCTTCTGTTCGATTTGGTGAATACAACTAAGCTGTGTGAGTGGGGATTCTGCAGACTCCTTCCAAATGAGATATTTTGTTGTATGAATGACGATTTACCATTACCCTGACCGTTATTCGTAACAAACAAATTTCCTCGACCGGTCACCGCCTTCTGGAATTATAATGATAGTAATAGTAGTGTGATATTCTACTCACATTTGTGAGTAGTTTACACATACCAAGAAGCAGTTATTGTATTCCCAAGGACTTCACGAGTGGATTGAAGGATTTACTTTTTCGTAACTGAAGCAAACTCAAATCTACTGTCAGACCACTCCAGTAATTGTCCTTGTGGGGATTCTGAATACTTATTTCAAATGAGACAATTCTTGTATGTATGTCAATTTACCGATTCCCTTACCGTTATTCGCTATAAATACCTCTATTCGTCCTAGCAATGCCTTGTGGAGTTATGCCAGTATTATTAGTAGTTGTAATAGAAGTAGTAGTAGTAGTAGCAGTATTGGTAATAGTAATAGTAGTGGTGGTGGTGGTAGTTGTAGTTTTTCAGAAGTGTTAGGCTTTTGAAAGGCGTATACTAGAAGTCACACAAACATCACAATCGACTAGAGTACTTCAATCAGCTTAAGGGGCTCCAGCTTTCCAATCTCGCTGTGATTGCAGTAAATTAATCATCACCCGGAAGGATTGCGTTGTGTATCAATAGGAAGCACTGATACTCTCGAACCAAATGCGGGCGAGTCTGTGGTGAAAACACGTTTATGGGGCATAGTAACCGCGACCCATGAATTAGTTTCAACAGATAATTTGTTTGAAATGTGAAAATCCGAGGGGATGTAGTGCAATATGAATGTATCGCGTCAACTGCAAAACATATAATGACACAACCGAAACAGTTGTGAAGGCTGACGAATAAAACTGGAAGTATGAGTAAGCAGTTTCTGCAGCCCGTTTGACAGGGGCTACTGAAGTGCATTCTATGATCAAAATGTTTTTAAATGCTGCTTACCATAATAATAAAAACTGTAGAAGGATTAATCACGGGGGGGGGGG
>UZAN01039490.1:16024-36588 GCA_900618425.1 Echinostoma caproni
CACGGGGGGGGGGGGTTACTGCTCGGTTCTAGGAATGGTTATCCGAACCCAGTGATTTGGTGTAGCGAGCAACGCAAGATTACAATATGACAGAGTCGCTATTGAAGTGGACGATGGAGAAGATACCTGGCATCGAATGTATTATAAAAATATTGCTTACTTGATCAAAAGTCACTTTACGGGTTATTTTATCTATTGCAAGACTGTACTATACGGTGTTCGGAATGCCCCTGATTTAACTACGAGGCACAATTTCGCATCCAAAACCAACGAAAGCTACCATTTTCCCAGTTTCTTCCTATATTTTTAGACAAAATCCTGGTTTTTTATACTTTAATTCTATGTGAGCGGCCGAGGATTTGATTCAACTTTATTGAAAAATCCTTCGTGTATATAGCAAACGAACCGTAAACTGAAAAGCTAGGAAGCTGTGGATGGCTGTTTCGATTTGGTTGGGTCTCATCAGCACGACAAATTTCCCTTTTGAAATTGAATCCAATCCTCCGTTACTCACATGAAACATATAGTCAGGTTGTGAATGTTTCCAACCGAGTTATAACCCCCGAGGCTAGTGTTAAGATGAGCGAAGTTCGTGGCCCATAACAAGCTTGAAAAGAAATGTTTTTCTATACCGTACCAATGGAAAATGAAAAACAGTCTGATCAGCTGCCCGGTGGCCGAGTGGGTAGCATGCCTATGTTCTGCCTGTGAGTTCCTGCGATCGATCCCCAGTTGGGTCGATGGATTCGCACTGCTGATGAGACCCAACCTGGTCGAAACAGCTGTTCGGTGCTTCTTAGCTTTGCAGTTCTCGTATCATTTGCTATGTACACGACAAATTTTCCCTTTACAGCTTCAATTCCAGACAACTTTCGCCTACTTGAAGGTAAGCTATGGACGAACTTGCGGGAAATGTTAATTCAAACCAAACACCATAGTATGTCATTAGTTTTGTGATGTTGCTGTTAGTTCCCCTTTATTTTAATGGCTATATTATAGTTCCCTTTACTGTTGACACATTGTGGTTATGTTGTTGCTAAATGTCTACCAGTCGGGGTGTATGAAGCGATTCCTTGACCTGGATTGACTTGATCTTCATAAAATGGATTTTGTTTTACCAGTTACTTCAACACCAAAAACAAACAGTCTTGATACCTGTGTTTTTCCGTCTATTTACTTGGGGATTATTTTAGAGTTACTCATTTTCATGAAGATTCACGTTGTATGACTCCGTCGAAAGCATTTCGAATATGACTACCTGTGTTAAAGGAATGATAAAAGTTTATCTGGATACATGGTGCTTTTCTTCGCATGTATGAAGCAAACGAAGTGTGTCGAAAACTCGGAAGCACAGCCTGTTCAACAGTGTCAATCCATCCAGTCCACTGATGGTCGAACCCGGAAGCCTTCAGGTGGAATGCAAATACACCTGATCCCGACGCAGTTGCTCGGACTGTTTCACTTTGTGCACCCAATTAGAAGAAAACTACTTGGGAGTCACAACATTCCTGGGCGGTGAAATTGTATTCGCACAGGTGCATTGTACATACAAGGCGATTAGGTAGTCCTATGACCTGACTGGGCATAATCAGAAACCGGGGGCTCTGAAGTGCAAGTGCAACCATAAAGATGTCATATTAAATCACCTAGATAAATGAGGTTGCAACCTAAACCCATGTGGATTTTTTCGTTGAAAAACTCGAACATTGTCTCCACGATGAACTGAGAACCACAGTTTGTACTTCGGTCGCTTGGTTGTTTGTTTTTATTTCAACGGATTCTATGTGCTGTCCAGTCTTAAAATTTGTCGATAGTGCGGTACATTTAGTTCAACCTTTTAATGTACCATCCACTGAAAAGTATGGATTCCAGCTTAGGCAAGAAGGGTCATTGATGCGAAACATTTCCCCGCTAGAGTTAGCTGGGATGGATCTCGGAAATTTGTTCCACTCATGATTAGGTAATAGAATACCCACCGATCGATATCGGCGGCTTCAATTATTCATTAGCATTTGATGAGATTATAACAAGTTATGTATAATATTACACTTATGTTATGAATTGAACTTTCAAACATTTACTATTCTGACGTTTCCGGAAACTAGCAACCAACCTGCTGATTCCAAAAGCAAACGCCGTACATCGCCATCGGTCAAACCGGTAAATCCTCTCTCTTCCACGTCCTGTTCACTCCAAACGGCACTCCGATGACCAGCATCCAAAGTCATTGGGGTTCGAGATTCCGAAATCTGTGACCGAACGGCAGACATAACTTCTGGTTCCAGCATTGCTGTGTGTTCTACAAAATCACACTAGACAACGGGTACAGTGATCAAGTTGTGAACTGTCAGTCATTCCAAGCAGTGTGCCGTGCTCAACAAACCATGGTTACTGGTGTTGATACTACTGGTCACTCTGACATCAGATATCAAGGAAACAACTGATCAATATAGAAGAACCACAGTGATCAATTAGATGGCACGTGACCGTTTGTCTTCTATCTGCCCATCCCTTTGTGATTCGGTGAATAATCGGTTGACAACACGAAGTGACCATAACAACCGTTGACTGCGCTCGCTAAAGAAAAAGAGAAAGAAACGGAGCAAAGTTAAAAACGAATAATTTTATAACAATGGAATGAAATATATTTTAGAGTGAAGGAGAAAATGTCACGTGATTTTACGCGGTTCACTGGATTGTTTCACTATGGTAAAACAAGAAATACTAACAGTTCGTGGCCATCATTTCGATATGATTAGCACTACGAGACGAGGATGGAACCGCTTTCGGTCTTTGCAGTTGCACAGGCCTATAGAATGCCCACTGAAATCCTGTTGTTGATGTTGTTGTTGATTACGATAATAATGCATTGTGATTCAAGCCTCTTCCCAAGTTAGATAAGGATGGTAAGCTCATCCTGTCAGAAGTAAAGTATTGAATAGCCGAATCATTTGACCGGTTTTACGTAAATCTGTGACGGAAGTCTGATTCTCGTAGATCCTGTCAAATCAGGCCCTGTTCGAAAACTGCTTGTAGACCGCGATGAACCGGTTGCAGAAGTCCTATTTCAACTGTGACGCCGTGTAATAAGTGTGCACAGACTGAAACAACTTATATGTCTCAACGTTTTCTATCACACCTTCGGAAACGATGACTACTGGGAGAGCAAGAGAGCGAGCAGTCTGTGTATGGCAAGGCCAAATGGTTGACCTGATAACCTACAAAATGACCGTGCGGAGATGTTGATGGCCATGTATGTATGAGAACTGTTTCATACACATTCCTATTAGGTTAGCTAGATTGGGGGGGAGCTGAATAAAAATTCTGAAAAAAATCGATAGCAATAAGTCAAAATTGATTATTTTGGTGCCCTACAAATGTGTTGTTATTGTTTTTTTGTTGCTTCGGTTATTGCCGTTGCTGTTTCTAAAGATTACAGATTAGGAAATGATCAATATCATTGATACAAATGGGATTTGTATACACCAAACAAAATCAGTTGTGAATACATGACCAGCATATATCCGTTACAAATTTGTAACTCTCCGGTCTATTCTCTTCTTAGTACTATTAGTAATTATACTCATAAGTTTTCGCCATGGACACAGTTTCTTGTCCTTCCAGTCAAAACTCCCAGGCTGTAAAAGAAAAGGAAACCAGTGACCAAACAAGGGGATTGTCTGGTTCATAGATAACTGTACAATGGAGCTATTCGAACGAGTTTCAGAGGTTTGGATTCCTTGTTTTCAATGCTTATAACGCTCAACAGTACAGAGCAGTGAATGGTAATCATTCAGAGTACAAATCCGCCTCCTTTACTGGGATATCAGTAGAACGTCGATAATCCAAACTGGAATGGAATAGGTTCCTTTACAATAACGCTATTTTATTTGATGCCCATTGGCTACATTAGTCCAAATTACAGGACTTTACCAACCCTACGGTAGAATGGTTGTTGGTTCTCTCAAGGCTTTTTATAATGAAATATGCACATTTTAAAACGAAATCAGAACTGGCTTTTCCATTTTCTCGGCTGTTAATTATAACTGATTTTGATTTTCATAAACTTGGTTGCTTCAACAGATAACGTCAATACTCGGTCAATTAGTAATGCTCCCTTACTAACTCATTTCCAACGCCGTCTTTCCCAATCTATCCTGTTCTGTTCAGCCCCTGTGTAGGCTATAATTCGACATAATTTTGCTGCCTGACATTGTATCTGTTGCAACCAGTACGTTCATAGCACAATCTGAGGGTTGAGATGAATTCGGTGATCGATTGCTATAATTATTCACTGAATGCAATACATCCAGTTATACGGATAGAATAGCTTGCATCTCATGAAATTCGTATATTCAATTACTGACGTAAAACAATGACTCTCGGCTCTGGATTCAAAAGCATCTGGTTGGTAGCTCAGCGGACACCCGGTACCCTTTTACTGGCGTTCTACTGGAGGCGTTAGACCGTTATAAAACCCAACTTCATATACTAAATGATTTTTATTTTCAAGTGCATAACATTTTCATAGGATTTTCAATAGGATCTTTCTCTGAAGCTAAAATCAGCAGTAGGGCGTTTAGAACAAAATGATTTGTAGGCAGAAAGTTCGCTTTTTTAATGACTTCTTCTCCGATGTTTAAATGCAATTTTGCAGTAACGTTGTTACTGCTTTAAAGATGGAGAATAATTTACTTGCCGCTGTTTACTTTCAGGATCACTTTGAGAACTGAAGCGGATCACTGGTACAACCAACCAACATTCCGCATCCATTACTCAAACCAGGCTGGAAAAGTTTGACTGATACTCTAGCGTGTAATGGGACGTAAAATTTGTGAACCCACACGTTCGGACGGAAATAGCTAGTGTCACTGATTTCTATCCGAGATTAGAAATATAATTTTTTCCGCTATTTCTGCTCTGGAAGAACGTGGTTTTAGTACTCATACGTCAAATAGCGATTTGGTCACACCATTCGAGGTGATTGTGTGTCAAATTTGAGTTAGAGTTTTGCTTACTTATGAGTAGTGCACTTCGGAACACTGATCAGAGCACCCTGGAAACAGCGTACGATTGGTGTTTAACGAATTCCACAGGATTTGCCGTAATTCCTTTGACTTCTCTGGTGGTTTTTCAGAATTTTCACATCATTTTGCAGTTCTAAACTTTATTGGTTATCACAAATGCACATAACAACTTTCAGGTTGTGCTTTGGTCCAATCAGAATGATTATCGAATAGCCGGAGTGTGGAACAGTTGAGACAAGACAAATCGGAAAAGACTTATCAAAGAAGGACATGCTCAGGGTCCAGCAGCGGCAAAAGCTGAAAAATTGTGCATTAGGACTGAAATCGCGGAGTTCATGCTGAGTAAGCACCCGAAACACTGCGGTGTAGCTGTGTATTTCTTTTCGCCCGTTTATGGGATTCATAAATCCATCAACCTTAGGCTTCAAATGAAATTAGAAATGAAATTTCTTCTAATGGATAAAAATTAGAATTACTCCGTATCGTAATTATTAATAATAGATAAAATGTATACAAGTAAATATGCTTCAAAAATACTGAAGGAATCGAACAAGCTCCATTATTAGTGGAATTCGAAATGATTTTATCATTCGATTATTTTAGGAAAAATCAAATATTGGATCTAGAATTTGGGGAATCGGAATTTACCCTGCATTCCTGTCAACCTCAGAAGTAGCATTATTTGAATTGATCTTATGTTTCACTTTTCACGACCAGACTCATCCTAGTAAGGGTCTCACATATGCGAGTACATTCGTTACCCGAGTGAGTGAGCGTGGATGCAGGAGCGCTGAAGTTCGACCACTAGCGAATTCCATTAGTTGGAAAAGCTCATCATTTTGAAAGGTTTATCTTTGTAGTATGCCAGACACTGCCCGCATAAGACATCTTTAATTGAGGAATATGTAAACTTCCTATGTTTAGATGTGATTAATGTGATAAATTTCGTCTAACGGTGTTTCGCCAACTGAACTGTTGAATGTCACACCTGAGCAACACACATACCGGTTTAGTTACGCTTGAGCATCAGAGTCAGTTACTGTTAGAGTCAAGTACTGTTCACGTAAAGTACGGTATATCTGAGAATGGACTCGTGAAAGTCACGCAGTCAATCAGCTAGCGAAAGCATTCCCCATGCCATTGTGGCTGAACCCCTTCGAGTAAATTGTAGTGACCATAAGACTGCTGCTCGTCAATGGGGTTGTTTTAGTTCCCACCATCTCTCCAATTGGCGCTCGTAGACCGTGATACAAAATCATAATCGGGGTGTTTGTCCCTCGCCGTCATCGCATATATGTTTGGGTGAAAAGGACAATGTGAATTGTTGGTGTCAATGTAAACGAGTCAGCTGGCCACAGAACTTCTCAGTTTATTGGAGTTGAAAGGGTCTTCGTAAAATGACTGCCGTCCCGGAACGGCCCTGCCGATTGTGTCTTACTCGGGGTTGTTAGAGGTGTATAAACCGAGGCCTTGGCGGGGACCACAAATTTTGCTGCAAAAAGTAAATTAATTGAGGCCGGTTAANCCTTCGTGGCTATATAAAGAGTACGAGACAGATGAAGTGAAACGCAGTCCGAGACGCGACAACCTTATCGCATGAGACTAGAATGCACGCGCTAATCTATGAGACCAGTATCGTCGGCATATTGCGGCAAGTTTGGCCTTGGTCAACACTGCGAAAATAGCGAACGCCTGATCACATTTGCTGACCTTAACCAGCTAATCGTGGCCAAGACCCATTCACAGCGCCCCAGAAGATACCTGCTTATTTGGTACTCGAACNGAACGATGGTCGAACGGCACATCAGATTAATTAAATGTTGATATGTGTTCGTTGGGCTTCTTCAGTGGAAGACTTCCGTTCCTATCTCGTCACAGAAACTGGAAACAACAAAAGGCACGGACCATACCTTTAAAAACGCCCAATTAAAGGTCAATCTTAATGCTCGCCGGAAAGTTCTTCCCCTTGGCAAATTTAACTTTGCTATTTTTAGAAATACCTGAGAAAAGGCAGACGTTACTGGAGGCAACCGCATCCAACAAAGCGCTAGCTTCTGTCGGCGACTCAACTGTTGACACAGTGGTTCACGCTGAAAACGTCAATCAGAGAAGAGGTACTGGGGCAGTTTCACCACAAAAGCAAATGGGCCTTTGAGTGAACATTGCAGTTGTTTGAAAAGAAGAGAGCCGCAGTTGATCAATTATCCTGAATTCCGTGTTCTACTTCACCAATTCACACGCTCCGCTAAGAGAGACCGCGAACTTTGGAAAGCTTTTTCGTCTAATCCACGTAGCAGCAAGAAAGAGACAGACATCGAAGCCACTGTTTCGCGTCACCATGGGGCAAATTATTCAAGGAGATGAACAGAAAATGCGAAGGTAGGTTGAACACTTCGAAGGGCTGCACAATCACCCATCAAACCAACCTGGCTGACCACAGGTGTCAAGCAGTTCGGAGACCTACGGTATCAGTTGTGACTAGCCTAAAAGGACAGAAATCGCCAATCGCTTCTCTGAAGGAAGGACCTAGATAAGACGGGACACCACGAGAGCTATTCAAATCTTGCCCACCAAACCTGATAGATCCGCGCCGTAAATGGTGTTGCCGATTCCGGGGTCAACTGAAGACCTAGGGCAGCACGATCAAGGAAGCTTTGGAATTACTGGGCCTCCAATCCGTACACAGAATTCGTAGCTGGAACCAGAATTGGTTGTCACACTGCAGCCGATCGTCACGTATGGGTTGACATCATTAGAGACATACAAGAAGCCAACTTATCCTCCTGCTGAAGTTAGTGGCTCAAAAGTAAAGGAAAGTAAAAATGGTATATATATATATATCACCGTTCTGCGAACAAGCAGTATGCCAACGCAACAACAAAGATAAAAGAGAATGACTTTCATTAGGGTAAAAAAAAGAGAGTGAAATGGAAGCCACCGTTTGCTAGACAGGATAAAGCCTTCTGTAGAACGTCCTCTATGGCAAAGTCAAAGAAGAATGGTACACAGGGCAATCTTGTCGAACTCCACTGGAGACTGCAGTGGATGGTGGCAGATGGCCATAGACCCCAATCCGACCTGAGGCATGACGATATCCCAAAATAAGACAAATATAGTAGTGCTAAAAGTCATTTTTAATTGAGATGTGTGTTTTGCCTAGATTATCATGCTTGGATTACCCATTCCATTGAAGATATGCACCAAGCCCTAACAATGGTCTTGGATGTTGATGTCATTCCTTAGGAGATCTCTCAAGGTGTAGAGCCCACTCCCAAAATCATTGATTGAGTAATTCTCAGCAAACTGTTGACCGACGGCCGTATCATTCACAGTTAGGGGTTTCGACTTTATACACGAAGACTCATAGTTCGAGAGTACGAGGCGATTTTGGCTGCCGGCCCCGAAAATAGTAGTGAAAGTGACTAGTGCAGGTGCAAAGATCGCCACTGGGTTAACTGCGTGACTGATGGAAGCACCGTGTTAGTTCACCTCGTGCTTGGGGAGACTGTGAAATGTATTGTTCGTTGTTGCCAATATCAACACAGATTTCTGATCCAATGGACTACCAGCATTCACTCCGGGAAATTACTCTGAAAATACGCATCAAAATATTCTTTGTGTGTTTTGCATATCTTCCACCTTTCAACCGATATCGCAGCGTAATTTTACTGCTTTTAAGAACTACGCTGATCGGAACGGATAAATGGGCTTGACTGCGGACAATGGTCCGCTATATGTGATTGTTTGATTTTGCTCATAATCACCGGAGAATTCAGTTACCTGTTGCAGGTTGAGACCGATCCATAATGATTCCAAATCAAAGTTCGCCAGGATCCCCTCCCCCCCTCGTTAGCACAGAAATGTGACGTTGTGTTGCACCAGATGACTGGTACACACCATCCTGAAGAAGTTGAACGATGTATCACAAAAACAAATTATGGGATACCTGGTTTGTTCCTGACGGTAAAACTGTCAATCCGCAGAGGACAAACAACTTTCACCCACGAGTACTCAAATTGTAGTCCTTTTGCATCAGTGCCTGTTCTAGGGAGTGAGTGACTCAACAGTCAGTGAAATTTTGCAATCAACAAACCACTACTTCAATACACCGTCAGCTGCCTTCCTCGGTGTTTTCGACAAAACTCTCCGCATTGCAATTTGCCAGCCATTTTATCATCGGTACACATTTTATTTCTGATTGTCCAAGTACATTTTCCGAATTACGATGGAACTCTCGATATAACTGACTGACTGCTGGGTTACAAAACCTAATTTGAATAATAGTTCTTTTTTGTTTTCCCCCTGTGCTTCCGGACAACCGCAAACATTCATCTTTAACTAGTTGAGAGATTCGTATCTCATGACAATACATACAGACCAACTTTACTGCTCATCGACAGAGGGGATAAGCATACCCGCCAGTCTCTGAAGCTCTATTTAGCACACATTTTTATCAATAACTGCATCAACCAGCGCGGCCTCTCCGTGAGGTAATGGGAGATGGAACGATGCCAACGAAACAGATCACTCTAACTCCGTCTGGTTAGTGTTTTGGTTCAGTCGTAAGATACCAACCACTTGGCACTTTGATTATCTAAATACACCCATGCATTGACTAGCATCAGGGAAATTCAGGATAACTTTGAACTTCTCATCCTAGATATCGCTTTCATTACTTTAGTCCATGATGGCTACACATTGTCTGCATTTGCATTCTGATAAAGTAAGCTACGTACGAAAACTGATATATTTCAGTATCCTATTAATCTACGTGATTGGCTCCATGATTAACATGCGTACTGTAAAATTGTTTCTAATCAAATGGCACGGTTGAACAGGAGTAAATAAAGAACAGTACCGAGTCCAATAAGTTATTTACAAACTAGATGAAAAACATGTGATCCAATCTAATCTATTTCATGGTGGATCCATCCCGTGGATCAGCAACAATTTGCCTTGCGAGTAGTAAAATGATTCCATTGCTCAGACGCATCGACTTAAATGGCGATCAGCATGATAATCAATACATAATAGTCACATAGCCCAAGTAATTCCCTTTACTAGATCAACTGGAACCACTTGACCCAGACGATAGCCAATAGGGTTTACAGTACCGTCGGAAATTCATGAACTTGAACTAACCAAAGAAGTGGTTCTGCTCAATCTAAGTGCTACCACACTGGTGTTCAGTGTCCTTCAGTGAACCCACTTTGGATTATTGAAAAGTCATTTTGCCCACCGTTAAATCATGCCGATCTTGCATTATCAAGATGTTCTCATATCCTCATGTGTCACCGCTATGAACCGGACATGTAACAAACGACGCTATTTACGAATTCACAACTATGCGACCCGGAACAATTGTCAAAAGGAATTGATCTCCGTACACAAAATATTCCCATCCACAGAAGGAACAACAAACGCACTTTTCGAGAGTTTTTACAAAACAGTTGGCAAACTGGTTATGCAAATTGACTCTTTACAACCGGCCTTTTGCAGCATTCAGATTACAATTGATGTGAATCGAGGAACAGTGTATCCCTTAGAAATCTTCAATTTGATGTACACCTGTAAATCCGGAAATCGGTGTAAATTGTCTCTTCATGACACAGTAGCGGCGTGCAACGGAAGAAACGAAGACAAATACTATAAATGCAGCAGCTTAATTGCACTCGACAAGCGAGTAAAGGCTTTTGATTCCGTCGTTGGAGTTGAACAAATATCATCACTCATGTGTGTTCACAATCGATCGTTGATAAGTGTGTGTGTGTGTGACGCGAATGAGCCACAGTCATGGGACCTTTTTGAGCGCAAACCCGAATGTGGGAACTTTATTCAAAAGGGAAATATTCGAATACCGAAATCGAAATAGGCTGCTACAGAATGGCGATGGGTTTGTTCACACTGTCCTCGTAGATATAAGAGAAGAGGCAGGCGATCACACCGGTCGGTTTGAAAATAATGGCACCAAAATATCCCTTAGACTATCAAAGAACCGTGGGTTATTTCTGAAATGAAAAAGACAATACAGATGTGATCGTATAAAGCAAATTTTGTTGATTTTTATCAAATTAGATAATCCCCTCGACTCAAACGTTTGACATTGTGAGACATTTTCATCAAGTATGAAGTTGGCAGGGACTCATAGTATATATATATATATATGTATATATATATATATATGTGCACTGTGATACCGTCAGGCAACATCATATTGAGTACAAGCATGCATTGAGAAAACTGTGGAGTAACCGCAGTCAAATCCTGGGAAGTGAAAGCATTCTTTCAAGGACTGCCAGTTAGCATATCACAATTGGCCAAATTGGCATTCGGGTGAGGAAGAATGATCTCTCTAGCTGGTAGAACCAATTTTGCTGTACCTTGCACAGTGCAAAGATAATCCTTTGAATCAATGAGCTTCACCGTCTGACGGAAGCGCAGTTGCTTGGTTGATACATAGCATTCATTTCAGTCACCTGAATTCTGTGATCACATTGTACGCAGCTTTTCAAAACTAATAGGGGAGGGGGTGTGCAGCTTATGTTTGGATGAGTGACATTCAAGTCCACAGTCAATCAAGTTTTGCGCATACCACGCGCAAAGGTGTAAGCGTCGGGGGTGAGCGGAGGTCGCAGGGTGTAGAATTTCGATCGCCCGCACATTCATTCAGTTGACGAAAGCTTTCCTTTGTACTCCACTGCGCTCGTAACCCGGACAGTTTGAATTGCAATAAGTATCCTTGGGGTAAGAATTGTGTTGGTTAAAAAATGGAATGTAATCGGAGTAGATAAACTTCCATATCTCGTTTAATTTACGATACACTGCTACTTACTTGGAATATCCTGTCACTTTACGGAAGATATTTTGAGGAGCGCAAAGACAGGCGAATGAAGCAATGGACGGGATGGGGACACCGCTCCGCGGCGGTCGCCTGGTCGGTAGACTGGGTTGGTATAAATAATACGTAGGATAGTTGGAAAAGGTCACTCAAGAGGGCATTTGTACCATTGTCCTCCCTCGTCCATGGTTGTCTGTGGGATAAAATATGTAACAAATGATAATCATTAAAGCGCAATAGAATTGGCCTTACAGATGGATTATAGACAACTGCTTTGAAAGCTTACTCTTGGACTCGTTACCCTATTCTGTCCAACATATTCAATATTCCAACGTTTAATACAGATATTGACCAAACTCGTGCAACATCCTGATTTTCATCACATTTGTTACTCTCAATGCTTCGTTTTTCCAGCCTCATTCACGGGATTGCCCCACATCAGACGCAACATATCTGATATAATATCCACTTATGTCTTTGCTTCTGTTAGCCACATGCCATTAAAATGTACAATTTCGCGATTTCAACGATTTTTATTAATGCATCAGTTGCAAGATAACAAGGTCACAGTAGAAAACGTAACTGTAATTTATTTATTAAAATGACTCATAGACTTTATACAGGTATTGCACTTTCATCTCATTCATGTACCATTTGCTCCTCTTCGTTTCTGTGCACTGGAGGCAGTCGCTTTAGGATGGAATCCACCAAGTTGACTGCCAAACATAATTTGCAAGTTTCCTCTAATACACCGCACACCCTAAACACCGGCGACCTGTGGCAAGGTAGCTGATTTATCCCTGTTTCTGATAGAGGGATAAGTTTCCGCGACATTCAAGGTCGCGCACATTCAAATGGTGATAACAATGAACAAAGAACACAGATGTTGTAGATAAAGTCGGGAATAAATACAGTTTACTCATAGCCATCTATATATAACTAAGATATTGCATGCTGAAATGGATTTTCAAAATGAGGGTGATGTTGCACGAGTTTGGTCAACACCTGTACTTGATTACTGGTGAACAGACAACATTCTACTCAAACATATTGTGTTTCTCTTGAGTTTTGCCACTCACTATTCATTAAAGAGACATTCTTCACTAGGGGAACATCAGTTGAGTATTTGGATATTGTTCTTAACCATTCTTTATATTCGATACACGATTCGTACATGACTGCATTTTCCAAAACCACCTTCATGTCTCCCCCGTGATTTTGACTGATCTATTACAAAACATCATGCGTGATGTATTATAACGTTTGAATTTTGTTCCTTGTTACCGGTAGGACAGGTATTTGATACCCACTGAAAATCTTTCATTGGAATTCGATGCTTCAATAACGTAGTTCGTGCGTAGAAACAGCTTCAGATATTGGAAAAACTGGCGCTGGTAGCCGACGGCCTGATTGGAACCAGCTATCTGAGGGGTTTTTAAAAACAACATCTCGCTGCCAATGGAATGGATCTCCTCTGAATATCGTATGAATTATGGGGCTTACTTGAGTAGCTGAGATCACCCAAGCAAACTTAATTGAAGTGCCAAGGAGGCCTGTGGTGAGCAGTCAACAATATAAGGTTAAAGGCAAACAACATGAACTGCACCGCACCTTCCGACATTAAAAACACCCCTGGAATGAGGGAAATTACTATGACTACACAATGGTGCTTCCTCCTACACAACGAAATAGAGGGAGTGTCAGGCTTACCAAAAATTACGTGTGCTCCATAATGCGGCCTGGAGTCGTGCAATCGTGTGCTTCTCCGCTCCCGTGAAATCAGAACCACAGTGTGTACCGTAAAACGGAAATCAATAAATGTCTTGAATTGTTCAGAAGACATTGACCGACATGTGGAGCAATGCATATATAGCAAATGTGCCTTGAATAGGTCATAGTAAATTTTGAACAAAACGAGCGAAAGATGCCTCGTGGAAAACGAGGCGAGTATTAAATCATGTGCGCCGGATATATTCCGGATAACTCAAGAAAAAATCCCCTGAATTAATCAACCATATTCCGGTGTTATTCAAAAAAGGAACCACGGTTCTTCCCGTCGATTTTTGTGATGGCTGTTCCAGCTGACGAGATCGTTCCGGTCATTCGAGTTAGTCACTAGTAAATCTGCATAATAGTCTGAACGGAACCCGTACTATCGAACCTCGGTAACACATTAACAGCAGCGGAGTTGTTGAGTCTGCTCAACATGGTAGCATCCTTGCAAGCGACGAATGTTAATTTTCTGTAATCCGCCATCACATCAACCCGGAGGTTGTGTTTTTGATTTGGAACGCGACGTCATCATTTCTCATTTATTTGTATCCCCTGGTATTCATTTGATTGGACGCTTTTCATTCCGAGGTAGTCTATTGAATATGAGACAGAAAGAGAGAAAAAGAGATTACTGGCTTGTATTATTATTGGTACAGAACAAAACGGAACCCGTCATCTTACGTTGCTATTTTCCACGGTTGTGCAAAGCGTGTCACCAGGAAATGACTTGATGGCGAGGCTCCACTTGTCTCTCATAGTATCGTTATTCCAAAACATCAAGTCTGTGCTCCCTTTCGTTTTTCTTCTGTCTCTTTATCGACCCCCGAGGTGCCCAATTCAGCTGTAAGCATGATGTAAATTCGGTATGTGAACCCTCTTATACTTGACACACTTCGTAGAGAGAGAGAGAGAACGCGCATCCCGATTGCGTTTCACCTGGTTGCGCACCACCGACTGAACAAATAAGTCGAATCGCTCAGACACCTGGTAACCTCCGATGGCCAGAGACTGAAATATTTCGATTACTGAACCCAAAACGAACACTCAACAGAAAAAACAACGAGCATTTGTGGAATTTGGAGGAGACCAAAAACGAATGATTTAATTGAAGTGAAATGCATATAAATATAAAACGACATTCATAAAACTAAACGGCGCTGAAATTATTCAATGAGGTGTTGTCGTTGTTGTTCTCGGGAATGTACACACGTCAAGGTCACAATGTTGCATTGGTAGGGCTGTCCTGCATTTTGCGGGCAATGGTAGGAATCAGTTTTCATAAATAGCGTTTCAGGAAATCGGGGAACGGGGTGTCCATGGGTGCGATCAATTTGTAGATAGACTTCTTCCAAGATGCATCTCGATCCGCTCCGGAACAGACAGCCTGGAAGAACTCGTTCACGGCTACTTGTGTTGTCTGGAGAAATTCGTCGGGAGTCTGATTTGAAACAAACGGAAGTAAGTAAGTGGACACGGATAAGCGGTTATCATAGATCGNTAGATCGAAACTGGTACCTGGAATAGTTAACTCCGATGACCGCAGAAAGCTGGCCGAAAACTATGCTAATAGATATTCATCTCTGAAATGAAATATGCAATCGATATTCTGTAAAAAAAGATAGTTCTAGAAGTACCAGAAATAAATGCTGTGGAAAATTATTGATCAGATATTGTTTTGTCATCACTTCAGAATGAATTGGTGATTTGCCAAGTAAACAGTATGGAAAAAGATAGCAAAATAAACACTTATCTTAGGAAAACATGTTCTAAACTGATGATTAAGTAGNTTAAGTAGACTACTTCGTTTATGGAATAATGATTCGCACTGTCCAGGAAATGAGTGTCATTCGCCTTTAAGTTGGGTCATAAATCCTTTCGCATATTTCTTAGATAAACCCGAGAACTGAAGTCATTACCGGAAATGGATTTGGTATGTGCACTTCAAAAAATTGTGGAGTATTTTACATTTACTTCTAACTTTCACATCCAGAATTTAGACTTGATTATTCAACTGGGTCGATCGTCTGTCAGGCTTTCATACTTCTGTTTCTGTTAGTTGGAACTGTGTAAAGGTCAGTAGCTTTGGCGGGTTTCGAACCCACATGTGCACGCCACATACGCGCATACTCTTNCTTCCAGTTGATATTTTTACTTTGGATCACCCGCTCAACTTACAGAGGCAAATGGAAACCGCCGTATCAGTTAGCTTACACGTTAAAGTGGTGGATGAAGTGTAGGCGGGATTTCGGGGTTCGAAGCCCACCTAGGCTACTGTTCTTTCCACAATTCACGCATGAGACTGATGTCTTCCGCAGTCTTCCAAACAACAGGTTAAACGGTTTCTATTTCATCAGAAATGACGTATACATGACTGGTAAGGTTAAATCCTCTTGTAAAAATCCTGACTACCGAGTTATATGGAAATAAGATGATAAGATGTGCATTGTGAAAGTTACGGCCTAAAGCAAACCAAGCGCAGTTGGGGGTGACGGAACCACTTTACAGTCCTAATGTAACACTATTCCCGGGTGTGGCCCACTATTCACTGCCAGACTATCTGTGCTAGCTCGACCGGAATTGCCTCCTAGTTAATACAATTTCTGACCGTTCGATTTCCGGAATGAAATTGTTCTCGCTCAATAAGGAGGATTTCGAAGTTAGCACACTTGTTTCTGCTTACAATTCATCCAAAGCATGGCAGTTAGCACAGTTCAACCTGGGGCAGATATACAACTTGTATAATCAAAAACAAACTAGAGGTGGCACCTATCAAGACCCGTTCTACGTCTTCAAACCCATTAAGTATATCATGTGAAACCGTTCGCAGTTCGTTATAAAGTTATACCAAAGCAACTCACCTCGATTTCACGATCTTTGTTATAGTGTAACTCGAGACTACGAAATAGTTCATGTTCCCGAGAGATTGACACTGAATCCTTGGCTTTCATCCCGTTCGCTTTGCATTGTCTTACATATTTCTCGATCTGAATGTAAAAGAACTCACTACCATATTCAAACAAAAGCAAAGATTGAGGTTAGCCGCTTTGTAATCGAAAGGTCATGAAACGTATACAAGAGCAAATAATCGAAATAATAAAATAAACTTTGGAACAATACAATGATTTTGTCATCATTCACTTGATTGTTTATTTCTCTGTTCATAGTAAGCTTCTATTAGTTAATAAGTGAAAGCATCCTACATTATATTCGTTCACAACAGGTGGACAATGGCGTCATCCTACTGCTAAACAATGAACGAGAATAGCACAGTGAAAAAAACGTTTTCTAAAGAGAATTACAACCAGTGGAATATTAACCAAGTGAAGTATGCATACATACGCGTAATAAGAAAGAATATGTTTCCTCTGCATGTCTAGGCTGTTTCAGTCTAATGGCTTTCAGGGACGACAGAGAACATTGGGGAGTAACTAATACACACTCCGTGACAAAAGCTTCCTCCTCTTCTCTTAAGTTTTCTTATTTTTTGGTATTATTGAAAACCTAGAGACGAAATTTCCACGTCTCAGCATTCACCAAATGGGCAACGCCACGACAAAAGTGTCTTGCCACCCTATGGTTCAATTAAAATGAAGCAAGGTAATGTGCCGTGAAGCGACCAGTTCGTCTTGACCCTCCTTTTGGAAATACACGCCATGAGAACCGGGAGCATTGCCTTGCGGTTAGACGACGACTCCCGGAACGGCCCTTCTACATCCGACCCTAAACGCGTGAGTAAACAAGCCCCGACTCACGTGACAGAAAGTGGATGCAAGGATATTGCCTATGTTTGAATTTAGACCACATCCTGATCACACACTCACTGTGGCATGGATTATCGCAGTCGAGCTTCACATAGCTATTTGCCGTCGGAGAGGGCTCTCTAATTTTGAACGAGGGCGAATTGAATCGAAAAACGGAGTATATTATTGATGTGATAGCCATGGCTTAAGCTGTTGTGATGCGCAAAACGATTAAGGCAGAGGAAATAATTTCGGACAAACTGTACTAGTAGAAAACTTAGCCTCCGATTCTATGAATTGTGCCTCAAAAATGATCATATTTGTTATTAAAGCTGTCAGGTAGAAATTTCGTATCTGGGCTTTCACTTGGCTGTCGTACTAATACCCCAAAATAAACACTGCGCCTCACTAAAAGGTGAAAGCCTTTTCGGAGGAAGGGGTGAGAAATTTGTCACTGAATGTTTAGAACTCTTTGTTCAGTTGCTAATACTACACAAATCATTCCTGTAACATTTGGTACCATTTTAATAAACATACATTGATCAATAAAATACTTAGTGCTGTGAATGAATACGAAGGTAATTAAATACAATGTGGATATTACGGAGAATTCCATTAATACGGGTGGACGACTGCTAATATATCAGTGCTAGGGGTCTAAGACTATCACATTCCTAGACATATACGAAAATTGTGCAAAAAACCAAGTGCCACAAGCAGCAGACAAACCAGTGGTGCAAAGCCACACGTGGTGCACTACACATGTTCGGGGCCAAGAAAGCGGAGTCTGGTCCTCGCTCATCACGTGATGGATGTGTTCGAGGGGGCGTGCGCGTGTACGAAATTGAGGGCCATGGGTAGGATCAGGATGCGTTAACTGAGACGCCGATGTAGGAACAATAGCGCGCCAGTATCATCGTCATCCATGTCCGGATTGAGAGAATGGGGACGGGAGGACTGGGCATGCGGTGTTGCCATGACCGGGCGGCAACGGAAGATCGACTTGGAGCGCCCACGCGCTCAAGCACAAGCACACAGACAGTTGGGGATAGTGCAGCTTACCGAAAGTTACTGAACCATTTGACCATTTGCGCGGTGGTGGATCGTGTGAAGATCACGTCGGGAAAGAAGGTTTTCAGTATGGACGAGTTCGGATATCGGGCGTAGAGGAACATCAGTTTGGCTCGCTTTAGATGCATCCCCGTCAGAGTCAGAGTCTATTCCATTGAAGTAATACGACAAGGTTGCAGGTGAATGGGTGAATTTCATATGGTTAACTGAATCACTAATCTGTCGTATTTTAGAAACACGGCTTACCTAAACAAACAAATGGTTATAGACACGAGGTTACCAAACCCGCGATTGGTGATCTTATTTGATTTATAATGCGTTACATATGTATGTTCTTCTAACCTTTCTCACACTCTTCGCAATTGATGTCTGGCGACACAGCGAAAACTTCACAATGCAAAATCCACGCACTTCAATTTAAAACTCAATGCAGAGAGAGATAACGTTACCACTGCATAAAAACGTAGAATGTAATAAACATAAAAAGAAAATACGTACTCCAATTGCCAGGATTATGGACCGGAGTTGATTTTTCTCTCGTCTATCAGTTCTTTGGGAAAGCACAGCTCTTTGAGGGAATGTGTGGCTTACATTAGATTATCGTTTTAATCAATAAACCATGTTTTGGTTCGCATGAAAAACGGTGTGTACTTTCTCTATCCATCTTGCCCCCCCCCCGCTCCTTCTTCAACGTCACAATGACCAAAACATGCTAAATTTCATTTTTCTTTGTTTGAGGTTACCCACTGAAACCTTACCGCACAATGATAATAATAATAATAATAATAATAATAATAATAATAATAATAATAATGGTGGCGGACCCACGGGACGTGCAAAACCCGTGTCCTGAGGGTTTGTAATGAAAATGCAAACCGTGGCTGGGACTAACTAATCAATCATTCACAAACGTTACTCAACGGTATAAGGAGCTGCTGTGTGAAATCATCCGTTCTATATCCCCTCATCGACACAAGAATAGAGCCAGCGCTTGTACAATAATTCATATTGCGGCAGGGAAATATGCAAGGAAAATAAGAAGGCGTTTTAACCATACAGCTTTGTAAGCAAAAGCATCTGAGTCAAACATTGTTGTCCTCTTGATCTGACCACGTAACTCATTATGTTTGCGGCTTCAAGCCTCGAACATGTTTCATGCACTTATTTTCAGTGGCTTTTTCCGATCACGTTATAGGTCATAAATAAATAAATAAATAATTAATAAATAAATAAATAGTGGCTTTCCTACACCATGTAGGATTGATTCCATCCTATCAACTCACACGGCTTATCGATACTCAAATCCGTGTACACTTTTCTTCATTGCTAATATATACTTTGTGAGTCGTTTGACCTTTTGGTCTCCCATTTCTACTGCGATTTGACCATCAATTACTGCTAATATTCCGTCCGTTGCTCGACTGTGTCAATGCAATTCACTGAGCTGCATTCAACCAACTAACTGATAGATTCAGAAAGAAAGTTCCTCGAGAACGCTTTTTCTTAATCGAACATGGACGTCTTAAAGGAATAATTTAATGTTTGTTTTAAACACTAAAACCAGGTCAGCCAAAATGGAGTAACTCACTTTGGTTGTACCATGCAAATCAGATTTTTCCATCGTGTGATACGAGGGCGACACGCGGTTTTCTTGTCCTTCTTCCTCTTCTTCAGACACACGTGACCATTCACGGCGCACGCGTAAGTCCAATGTGCCATCCAATCTCAATGATTGATCAGTTGGACTTAGAGACTGACCGGTCTGACGTCCGGTAGTACCGTTTCCTGACTGTCTAATGCGTAATCGACGCCCGGTGGATCGGATCCTCAAACGACGTCTTCTGGCTGCAGACTGTATCTGCAATTGATGCTGTTGATGTAGTTGCTTGTTCCTGGGGAATAGGCGATTTGGACACCTTGATGGAACATACTCGTCCGTGATAAGTTCATTCGATTTGGGACATAAGTTCACTTCAGTATTCGGGGATGATGACGGGAAAGCAAAAGGACCGGGATCTATCTTCACACGGCTGTTCTGTAATGATGTGGTTGGTGTAAATGTGGCCGTACCCGACGTCGGAATCGGTATAGATGATGGATATTGGGTTTGTGCGC
>UZAN01039490.1:37459-56647 GCA_900618425.1 Echinostoma caproni
AACCACCAGTATTGTCCAATTTCGAATACCCCATAGGATTTGTATGGGACTCGATGAACGTATTGGTTGACATGTCTTTCTGGCTTCTGACCATACGAGGAGTGTTCATTAACCAGGAAGAGCTCATTGATTTTTGTATTGGAATAAACTCTACAAGTGAAACAATGACAAAAACAGACTGAACTTTCGAGCTACTTTGCGAGCTAAATTTGTATGAAAATCTTGTCGATAGACAGCAACAATGAAAAAGAATAGGTCTGTTATTATCGAATTATGATAAAAACAAGGACGGAGTGGTTACCATGGGATTTAAAGCCCCGTCAAACGCCAAAATGCAATCTGTACTGTTTTAAAGGAACATAACGATGCTACAAAATATACACGGTATGAATTATTTCAATAATCGTCAAGTCAAGCATGCTAAACTGCCAAAAAGTAAGATCAGCTGTTCATGAGACCATTTTCGTAATGGTGGACAGAGAGCGCTCACGGTCGAGAGTTACCACAATGACTGTGCACTTCAACGGTTTTGTCCCCTAACCTGAAGGTCCACAGTTCGAGTCCCAGCAGCGGCTGTGAAAAGTACACACTGATTTCGAGTGCCGACGCAGACAGTAATCCAGTACTGTTTGTCGCCCATTACAAAGACAACCGGGCACTAGATGTGGGTTAACTTTTATCGACGAGAAACGAACTTCCAAGATAGATATGACACGTGACAAAAAACAANAAACAACATAGACCACAATAGTAGTAAGTTTACATCGTGTGAACGGACAAGATTGCACTTAATCCATGAAGTGTATGAATACCGACCGAAGAGATTCACAGACTGGCACAGAGATGAAAGCAAGTTGAAGATTAAGAACACCACTAGTGCGCTAATCGAATGGAGCGCCACAGTTCTATTGGGCATCATTGCAAAAAAACTTATGAGCAACCAAGATGATTAATGGGAACACTTACTTCACTATTCCGTTAGATCTTGAAAGATGTTTGTAAACTATGAGCAGTACTCAACGCGTACGTTTCCGTGGCGCAAGGTGAACCGCAAAGTGTGGGTAGCCGGGAGGCAGAATAAGTCAGTTTATATAGGCTGAGGGTGAGACAAGCCGATCCCCCCATGTATTGTCGTTTGATAAGGGACAGCGAACAGGGGATGGGCAGGCGGTCACAACACTGTCGTTTTCTGAGCGCATTGGAGAACCAATCAAATGCGTGGTTCTACAGCCGATGGCGCGTGCTCTTCTTGTTTGAATCATGGCGGATAGACAGGCAAACGCTCANGGTGAGCACACACGCACACACACACACACAACGCACATGCACAGCTCCCAGAGCAACTGGGATTTTACTTTCTCCCACACACCTGTAAGGGGGGTTGGGGGTGGGGTGGGAAAGGGAAGAGAATGAAATTGCTCGTTCCATACAACACCGAATTAATCTGTGTGAGACAGAACACACGTGGCTAATCCATCGAGAGAGGCGATTGTCCTTCACGCAGACCAGATGCGGGTCATCTGTCTCTTCCCTGAAGGGGCTATTGAGGCTTCTGTGTGTGTATGTGTGTGTGTTCGCGAAGCTTGGGGGTGGCATGGGCAGAACGGCGTGGAAGTGTGGGGGATACGATCATCTTAAACGGTTTGTGTATTCTAAGAACAGATATACAGAAAAAAATAAGCCTGGAGGTGGACCACTTGGATGCGTGAACACATCTACAAATGCATCTGCGGCCGGGTGCCCGCGTTTTGTGATACCCGGAATCAATGATGGGCATGAGAAACTCACGGGTACCCGGTGAAAGAACAACACATACACGGTACCGCTTGATCTGATCACATGACATCCTGTAAGATGAATTATATTGTCCCCAAGTTGTTATTTTGCATGTCATATTCGATACACATAACTGCAAAGTATACGCCCGATACAATACGGGAGAGAATAGGACAACAATGGGCCCCCGGGGTGAAATGCATTTTCACTGGTGAAATACGGACAGACAAGTTTACAATAGGATCAAACAGAATTTCTCCAACCGCCTCATTGCTCAAATGAGCATACCACGTGCTACGATGAATGCAGAAAAGTGAAAACAAACTATCTGTTACACATTATTTACCATTGCTAGGGATTAAACAATGCACGGTATTTGATTTATGCGTATGTCCTGTGAACTCTTGGAATGGTATTCATATATTGGAGCCACAGTAAATCCAAAAGCCAGTTTAAAAATATATATAAAGTATTGTTTGAAAATGGATGAGAGAGCGTATTATCTGAGAGGAATGCATTCCAGCACTGTCTCCCTTCTAACTGGTGGTGAAACGTTTGGATGTGCAAAGTGCCAAGCCTTGATTGTTAAGCCACCAACAGCACCAATACTCCAGGTACAATGAAGAAGATAGTTTAACACATTTATGGAAATGGCATGAAACGGTTAAGGCTAGCTGGCTAACTTGCAAACTGTTCGACAACCATTACACTGTCTACATAACATTATTACCCCCCACCCCCGCGCTCAGAGTGAAATCGGTGGCATCAACAATCTCCAGTCTATTGATGCCAATCCGCTTCCCGATATTTGGATACAGCGAAAATTGTAGCAAAGTATTTCCAGTTGCTTGAAAATATGGTCTCAGTCACCCCGGTACCAAAGAAAAGCTCTTCCACATCTCGCTCTAGCTAGAAAAAATTCTGACAACACAATTTAAGGTTCAAGAACCAAAGCATTACCCTTACACCCATTCCTGAGGTACCCGGGATGCCTTTGGTTTCCTCGTCCACTTTGTATTATCCTCCCTTGGTAATATAAGCAAAGTTATGTGCGTATGTTTTTTGAACTATGAGGATTTCTTCATTACGAACGATGGGGAACTATTTCCCAATAATATTCTTTCCCCTGGCGGCGTTCAGCCACCTATGATTGAATTGCTGACCGGTTATGCATCCAACCTTCAGTAGTTTAGTCAGTACCAAGGCATCGCCTCTGTTGCTCCCCACGCAAGGCCTACTACAAAGTGCTATTTTAGCAGCCATTTTTATTTGCCGCACACAATTCCCCTATGCTATTGGGAATTTCTTCGCTTTTTAGTGAATATCTGGATGATGTATAATTTGGCTTACCCTACGCCAATCCATTATCTCGACCTATTCTGCAGGTAGATGGGGATTGCGAATCGGTCCCATTATCGAAACCTTAGAATGAGTCCTCAAAAGAGTTGGGATATCATTTCCTCACCTTTTTGAGAGATGGTAAATACGATGAACTTTTAAATACCACTTCCTCGTAGTTATTTTAAATGGCCGGATGGATACACAACCATTTGTATATTGGCGTAATCACCAGATCTGACTTCGTCTCAAGTGTGTTGCTGAAAGTCAACAGGTTTTGCGTCTTCCTTGGTTTTCGTCTCGTTTTCTCCGGTATGTTGGTACACTGGCTTGGTGGTTTCCCTATTATCTTCCCCGGTTTATTTATAAAGGACCATAAACGTATTACAGATCCCCAGGTTTCTCTCGATATGTAACCTTATTCCTCGTGAGCACTTGGTACTCGTGAAATATTATCCTAGTTTTTATCTGACTGTCCTCCTCCCTTGTATACTGACTTGAGTCAGTGCCTTTCTTCCTCTTTCACCTGTTATTAATATCACACACACACACACACACACTGAGGCTCACAGGTGTTCTGTCGTTGTTCTTCATTTGGATGCATTTCTTGCAAACGCAGAACTCGTTTCATCTGATCCACGCATAATGTTAATCTAATCTGGTCAGCATTGCTACGTTGTTGTCATTGATTTTCTACTGTTTTTCTTTTCTAGGCAGGTGTTTGTAGCACACTGTTAGATGCAAAGTGGTTAAGTGACTGTTGAATATTTGTCCCTCCGGGAGCATAAAGTGATTACTGGACTTGACTTAACTGATCAACTGGCTTATTTATTATGGGTAAGAAGGAAAATCACATTGCTTATGAGTACCTGGCATTATCAAACTGTTGATGATGTTATTGTTGTTTCATCTATTTCTCGTGATGGACACTTCATTGCATTTTTTGATTAAAGCACTTCCTAATCTTTCCATCTAAGGTGAAACTTTGATTTTCCTAATTTAGTGATCCAATTAATCCCTGATGAGTTCGCTTGCTCCGGCATCATTTATACCGAAATCTTTGTTTTGAATTAAACAACAAGTTTTTCTCAACCAGGTGTAGCGCCAATATCTCATCGTAAACAGTCATCGAATTTGAGGAGATACAAAGGAGTAACTGTTGGGACAGTTTGATGCTCAAAGAAACCTTGTTGGCTAGGTTTTGTCTGTTAATCCCCAGAGTTTGGCTATGTGAAGTTCCCTCATTCAGATCGGTGTTCGAACCATTGCTCAGTTTTATCTGTTGTCGTCTATCTGTTGTTGCTGTTGTGCATTAATTTACACGTCCATCACTGAGGGAAAAATGTATGAAATGAGATCATCGCTCAAAATCGTTTGAAAGTAAGACACGATAAATCGGTGAAAATATTAGTAAGCAATTTTATTAATAATAATAATAATAACCTCAATAATAACATACATTCACTCACAGTTTCGCGGTTTACTTTATATCCCTATCGGTTAAGTAGTTAGAATCGCATTGATCTGACAAAGTTGGAGATTTTTGACACCTCACAGTACCCTATGAGGAGAAAGGCATTTTAGCGATCCCTTGTGTATAGCTAACTTGTGAAAGTGATACAGCATTCCACCCCACCCACCCCCCGTCCTACCCATAGCATATAACTATAACCCTTTATTTACCCTGACCGTGGCCGGGGCGAGAAAGTATTTAATCAATTAACACGTTATTTTTGACCAGGGCAGAATACCGATTGGTCGAATGCTAAAACAAGCAATTTTCATTTGCCTATCTTCAAACAAGAATGGAATGTTGTACAAATCATAAACGGTGTTTTTCAGTCGTATGAGCTGGTTCAGTTGCTGTACTCCCTTTAATGATTGAAGGTCACATAGGGTATGACTCGATGTGGATGCCGATCAATCACTTCATTCGAGTTCGGAACACATGGCGTTTCGTGTCTAAGTCCAGTGAACCAATCAGCAAATTTTCGTGTATGCTGATGGAAAGGACACAAGGCAACTAATCGCTTTAAGGAAAAAAGTATTAGTCGAACACTCACATATGCGAACAAATTTGCGAAAGAAAAAGCTGGAATGATCATAGGCAATACATAATTCTAATTAGTGGCCCAATGCTTGCTGTCTTCACGCGAGTCTTGACTGTCGGCCACTCAGACAGAGAGATGAGTAAATGTATTGACTCACAAGAAGTTGCCCAGATTGGTCGGCCGCGTGACAGTCACAGGCTCTGCGTGCACACTCTCGGATTCAATTTTCAGAACAGTCAACTAATTCCTAATGTTGCCCAGGCCATTCAATGCAGTTGGAACAGCTTTTCTGTCTGCATTTCATCTTTACCTTGCAAAGGGGAATGAAATTCACAGTTCAGTTCCGCCTCAATTTACGATAGCTTCTAGCATGTCAACATATGACGATCCCTGGTCACTCTAATCTATCTCCAGAAGTCACATGTTTGAATGCCATCGCAGTCAACACCCAACTTTCCCACATCGTTATTTCTTTACGGTGGTCCACTGACTGGTCCCTTAGTCCATGCTCCAGGCTTTAATGATGCACATTGATGGAGAAAGTTCAAAAGAAAACTGACCGAAGATTTTAAACACGAATGCTCATGGTACTCAAACTTCATTTCATTTATGTCGACAGTACTTATATCGATCAAATTATTCAGTATGGCCTAAGCACATATACCGTCAAACATAACGGCTTCGAGTTGTACGGTTCGTGGACATGGGGTTGGGTTGAGTTTTGTCCGATAGATTCTCAGTTGCTCAAGTTAAACGATAGCTTGTAAAAAATTTCTTCTTGAACATGTATCCGCAGGGAAACATTGAGTATACAGCACCCCGTGTTCACTTGGTTTACATTACACTCGAAATTTGTGAAGTTTTGACAACCGGACAACTTAGTTGATTTCGTTGAGCAGATGTTGCTTCACACGGAATATATTACTTATCCATTGTGAAAGATCACAAATAATGAAACTGAAGACCACTTGGTGGGTCATACATTGTTATAAGTGTTGCTATCGATCAGTCCCGCTTGCACAGGCAATGGGTAGTGATGTGATATTGATCAGTCCATTGTTGTCTCGGCCTGCCCTATCGGATAAGAGCATTACACGGGGCAAGGTGCAAACTGACTTGTATTGTGCTCTCGACGTTTGTGAGTAATTACACAAAGCGAAGCACGAACCCGGTAGCGCATCATATCCGTAAATTTACTTACGACCTCTACCAAACGGAAGGTGGAGTAAGGAAACGGGGATCTTGCCTCGGAAAGTGCCTGATCACAATTAGGGCGTATCCATAGTTGTAACAACCAGCTATTTCAGACACCATTCTATTCTTTAATTGACTGCTACCGTACTCGAAACTATGCAATACCACTGTTCCAAGTTAGTGTTTATATCGCAAAGTTTTATAGCTGGAAGTTTTATTATTGCGTCTCAGGACCTGGTAGGCGGTATATTTACAATGAGTAATGCATGAGTGACTGGGCAAAATTTCCCTCAACACTCAACCAGTTTCGCAGTCCTTGCCGCTCGTCAGGTATATATATGCCTGATTTCCGACTGTGTGCCAAAAAAATCACTGGAAAATCATATTTATGAACAAGAAAAAAATCCATGAATGCTCCAGAGAGCGATACTACAAGGTTGCCCAGACCAAAGTAGGAGCCTTCAGCTAACCAAAACCTGACCAGCAAGGCAGCGGGCGGTGTGTAGGAACCGCATTCTATTGGGGGCCGGAGTCTAGTCCATGGGATCAAACACCCTTTGGATGGGGGGGGCGAATGTTCGATGTGCCCAATCGAGTCGGTACACATTGCCACAACCAGGAGGATGCGTGTGGGGTTCGTACACCTCTTCTTGGTCCGTTGGAAATCACAGGTTTTAGCCAACCCGTCTAGGTGAACTGCCAGTGATTCACCGACCCGATTAAAGACTCTGGTATTGGTTTTTCGTCCCCTCACTTGGGTGGGGAAACACCTCTGCCACGAGAAGGCAGTGAGTAGGCCTACGTCAGAAAAATGTATTTGAGACGCTTGGTCCAGGAAGAGCATTTCGCGAGGTGTAATCGGGGGGAGTGGGAGGGGGTCAACCATCCGCAACCCGAGACACCCAACCCGATCATCTTGAGACTTCGGAGGCAAAACAACAGAGATAAGATAATTTTACACTTCGGGTTAAACTGTCCAAGAAGATTGAAAGCCGTAAAAACTGATTCGCATAATAGCTAGATATATTTTCCATAAATCAAGTTAGATCGTTTCAGAGCATTAGGATTTGTGCTGTATTTGGGCTTACTGGATTTGATTGATTGTTCAGAGGAAATTATTTACACTTAACACATCTTGGTCATCATATTTGATCTGCCTCAGGGTGTCTGCTGTTGTAAACATTGTTTTAAATTCCTGGGGCATAAGATGAGACACATGCTTGTTAAATTTGATCTTGGTGCGGAAAGACTCCTAACAGCCATGGAGACGCACTGGCTTATCAAATGGTTCATCATCAAAGGTTCCCTTCAAATCGGAATGCTCGCGTGAATATGATCTGTACAGTTATAGCTCACAAGATGTCACTTTTTAACACCAGAAATGTCCGCTTCAATAAAATATCGTTCATTGCCAGCAATGTTTACCTGCCCCCCCCCGGCAATCCACAATCCCCACCGTCAAGTGTGAATTCCGAAAATCCCGTCCCTATAGTGATTACATATTACAAGTGAACTTATGTGTTATTCGAATTCCCCTACAGAGGTCACTCATCACACGCTGAATCACTTGGTCACTAAAAGTGCAAAGCTATGTGATCATGACTCAAGTTCATTTTGGTGACCTCATCCTCATCGCTGAAGTACAAGGACAACTGGTCTGTGGAACTTCGAGCTCGTCCAGATATTTCTTATTAGCTACCGGAGATCTAGGAGAACGCCTAGTTCGATAGGAAGCCAGGGTGAATTCGTAGTTGGTGTGAGGAATCAGGGCCAATCCTTTCACTGGTAGACCCAGTGACAAGCTAATTGGCTAGTTCTGTAGAGTTGGCGACAGACAAGATCTTGACTCACGTGCGCTGGAGCCTTTCCTGGTGACCTTCATTCACGTTGGTTGGGCTTGTATATCGAACACAGATCTCCCTGGAATTTTGTTTGGACAACGCCTGTCGGAAGGAGATAAACAAATTTGAAGAACGAGTAAATATCTGCGTCCTACCAAAGGTGAACTCACCAGATCGAGAATCCGTCACACGGTGGTATCTGGAATGAAGCAAGCGTGGGTCGTTTCAAACTTACAGGAATTCCATAACTTACAAGCCGAAGAACGAATTTTTGATCACCCAACCATATGAATAACTGTAAACACGTTGATGCATGCAAACAGCACTGAACCTTTTTCATCACAGTTTGATGGTCATTCCGTTTCGGGAGATTGCATATTGATTCAGCTTGTTGCTTCTTCTGGGTTGAGAAAGACGCTCATCCGTTGTGATGCCGATAGTTTGCACGTGAAGCATTTCAGAAGTCTTGTGAAATGCAACCAAACGAGTTTAACTTAAAGCAAACCTTTAATCGTATCGTCAATTTTATCCTCTCAGTTGTGAGTACGACCATGTTGTTCTTGGGGCACGGAAAGGAGTGTGTGTGCGTCGTGCGGGGAGAGAGGAGATTACGTTTAAATCAAATGCGGTTCACAAACGGAACATACAGTCAGTAAACCGGTTGAATGATTCAATCGGTGGGAGTGTTTGTGTGTGTGTGCTTGCTTGCTTGCTTGTGTGCGTGCGTGTGTTGGATGCGGTTAGATGCGCTCGAATCTGCCCAAACTCCATCGTTTAATCCCACAACTTGAAATCTTTTCACTCTTGGATAAGTACAAATCGAGTCACATCTAGAATGATTATGATCGATAGGTGGGCGCTATTTTCGAACCTGGCATGCAATTTCCGTATTTCCGAATAACTGGTAAACCGAAAATCCGTTCATTACAAATACGAAAATTATGGCAATGCTACGCTAACGGATCGATAAAAGGATAGTGAGAACCGTAGAATATGCATCCCCATTGATTTACGTTCTTTTACCGCATTTGTTACCTTGGTTTTATCGCATAATACAAACTCTCTGTCAAAAATCATTTGCCAGTAATGTTCTTTTACTCACTTCCAGAATTTTTACATTCGTACTGCACATCACTTCGCAGTTATTGCTCTTTTATTTCTCGTTCTGATGGTACCATGTGTTACTAATTTTATTTTTGGTAATAATAATAATAATAATAATGTACTTCCTTTCACCAAATGGGCAACTATGCAATACATTATCAGGATGGAACAACAGTTCAATCAAGATGCAGTGAAATGATAAATTTCGGTGGCGGTGATGGTGGTTCGAACACATTACCTCATGGTACTGACCTCATGTACCTCATGTACTGACGGTCCGTACCCCTTTATCACAGCGACCCACTGTTTCTCCCAAACTGAATTACTAAACATAATGTTGTTGAGATTGTGAAAAGTTCCCTAGTCCCGGTGAGATTTCAACCCATGCATGGACGCCGCCTACACTTTCGGTGGACTCCGGTGAATTCTACGGAAAATCTGTCATGGCAGTCAGCCTACATGCTAGCTGGTGGATGCCATATGTCTCTGTAAGTTGAATGGGTAATTCGAATGTGAACAGATCAGTGCTATCGGTGTGGCAGCATAAATCATTTAGTGGAGCGTGCACTACAAAAGCGTAGGCGGCGTCCAAGCGTGGGTTCGAATCCCACACAGGCTACTGAAATTTTCAAAATTTCAACTTAAGACTGTCGAACAACAGTGTAAATACTGTTACTTCACAAACACAGCAAACACCAAGCACGCAGTTCGAAGTGAGTCGATGCACGATCCGACTATTGCCATTCATCTGGTTTCCTTTTCATCCGAACAATTATTCCACTTGCAAGTAAACGTCGTTATTACTTTGGAATATATTATTCACATTGTTTTTCAATAATTGTGCCCTTACTCTATCCAACATAGACCTCCGATTGACAACCAGGACCATACTTCGATTCACAAATTTTCCAATGTCTGATCCTTCTTCAGTCCCAACCTCAATTCCCTCCGACTCCCTAGGTTTGACTGACTTCTTTCGCACGCTTCATGTTCAGTCTGCTACACAAGTCTTTGGTAAACCCCGCATGAATCCAATAAGCTGGATAGCAAATTTATGATCTCCACGTGTACATTAGGGTGAACCATTTGTCCCCAAGATCCCNGAGGAGCGCACACCCATTGGGCGTGTGTCTTGACTCGATGCTCGTTTAAGTGGACTTTGAGTTTATGAGAAGACTGAGAAGGAATGGACCAGAAAAACACCACCACCCGGAGTGAAAATGGAGGGGGGGAGCAAGAGGCGAAAGAATATGGATTTGCACATCCTGATGTGGGTACCATCTTACTCCCAGTCTCCCACCGGCATGTTACAATTTGCGGGCAAGAAGAACATGTCATGCAATACGATTAGTGACTTGGCAACTCAATACTGTTCTTGTGGTCTACTCAAAGTTTCACCATGAGGGTAGGACGGAACTGGATTATCAAAATTCATTCGTCTTTGAGAATGGAGTACGGTTCTGAATGGCTCGCGTGGCTGAGTATGAATTGGTGTGTGATAGGGACAGCAACAACTTGATCTCTTGAGCAAACCCAGCCAATCTGCGGGCCGTCCGTTGTCACGTGATCGAAGTTAATCCCCCGCCTGGTCTCCATACGGTCTGTGGAGTGGCTGATTAGCAGCCAATGCTGGACATGTGTGTCTGTCCCGGGGAGGAGGGGTGGGGGGTGGCAGCGATGGAGACTGCTCCATACCAAGAAGATGGTAAACTAACGTCTCAAATGAACAGGACTAATCGATTCGCATATGGGCGACTTGATGCGATTAGCAGTCGTACTGTGCACGTGTAAATCGCCACGTGGAAAGTTTCATTTGGAGGAACTTTATAACACATGTGGGCCAGACAAAAAATAATTATTGTGAATTTTTGGAAAAAGAATGTTCCACACAATTCATCAGTCTGAAAAAATATGGGTTCTTAGCAAATCCCATAGTTTAGAATAAATAATCGAACCTACACATATGATAGGCTCTGATAAAGGTAATATTTGTGATTCTGTGTACACTGCACTACATACCATAACTTAATGGCGAACCACTGGGATCGATAATAAGCAGAAAATCACCAGGACGGATCATGTGTGTGTGCCGAACGATGTATGAAGTGAAATCTTGGAACAATAGTACCTCTAATAATAATAATACCAACAGTCCTTTACTCTAATTGAGCGAATAGATTATTTCGGTACTTCTCACCAAGCCATTATAGAACAGAGTGCAATACGTGCAATATGACATGACACAATGATGAGTAGTTTTTTTATTGTAAGCAAAGATAATGTGATGGTTGATTTTGGGAACTGTGTAATCGGGCGGACCAGTTACGGATAGATCAAACTGACATCACACAAGAGATTTATCGAGGCCGTTCATTTCACACGAGACACATTTCCCTATCGAATGTTTCTCAGTACTTGGGGTGGATATTCAAATTCCAAACTCATTTAGAACAACCGAAGATTACCTCAATTTTGTAACGGATGCCAATATTATAACCCAAAATTTGTTCTGGGTTTCGAAAACTGTCGTATGGTGAATGATGCATTTCGTTGGAGCTCTTCACACCGTTTCAAACAGCGTTGGTTTGACAGAGATATTTTATTGCGTTTCGTATATGGGATCAAAATGATCAATTTGATTTTCAGGTTTTTGACAGAGTAGAGATTGTGTTGGTGATTCTATGTCGGCTACCGGAGTGTAATCAGCAAGCAGTACACAAAATGGTTGCGAATATGGGTCGTATATCGATCCGGCACGATCTATTGTTGTTGAAGGAACACGGCACAGAGTAGATTATTGTTCAGTGGGAGGGGAGGGGCGGGTCGGAGCTGAACAGCAATACACCCGGACCTATAAGCACAGGCGCAAACCAAACGGTTGGGTTTGGGGATTGAGCGGACTGAGGGCTGTCTCACACCGTCCTCCCCCAACCCAAACCCCTTTCTCAGGGGCGCTGTAACAAAAAGCTCCAGTCCACGTGGCAAAGTCAAAGACAATCAAGAAAAGCACGTAAATCACACTCAAATATCGTCAAGGCCCAGTGGTTGTCAACACGTAGCCCGGGGGGNGGTTGGGTGCGCCCACTAACATAATTAACAATGTGTCCACGCTTTTGGTTCATCAATTCAGGTCCTTTAAAATTCGTCAGAGCCTTCGCGACCGTGAGTTTACTTTTGAAAATAAATTTCCCCTTCTCAAGCACCCACTTTTCCTACGTCAGCATGAACATAGTACACATGCCATATTGCATTACATCCTCCCATTTCCTGTACCACCACGGCAACTAACTATTCCGGAATCCGATTCTATCGGTAAGGGAAGACGAATGGAAAGTGGCTCACTGTTCTGATTTCAATCACTTCAATGTTGACTAATCGTAAACTATACTCCATTGACTACAAACGAACAATTTCCTGATTCACTTTGTGGTGAAATTCTCCTGTATTTAAAACGTCATTGAACGAATGAATACATGTGGGTTAACGGAGCAGTTATCAGTCATTTTTGACCGGATTAAACTCTAGAAAAACGATAGTGTGTTTATTTATACCCGTAGTGATTACGATTACGGACTGTAGATAACAAAACTTCTAGTATTCCCAATTTCACCGCTTGACGATTGGGAAAATTTGTTGAAAAAACAAGGAAGATAGAAGGTAACATTGTATACGGAACTGCGTAAGCTTTCAAAATTAGAAAAAAGAAAGTTGGCATAATCAGTAAAGATCAGTAACCAACATCATCTCAACATACTTCATGGATTCCGCCCTGAGTAACCGAAGGTTGTGAACAGTAGGTGGATTGAGCAAGAAAGAATGAACAGCAGTTTTAAACTAAAGGTCTCTCTGGTCATCAAACTATACACAGTTGTCATTATTAGTGATAGAAGGATCAACAAAGTCTTCACCGGTCGATACTGCATGACACATAGTTGTGCAGTGAAAATACTCATTTCGAGTCCGAAAAGAGCTGAAGAGAGAGGTGAGTGACATCACTGCCGAAAAGAAAAGCCTATTAGGCTGCAAATAAGAGTGGAAAAGCTCCCCACGAAGGGACTGTGCGAAATACAGCCCGGTGTAAACTATGGGAACCAGCCCCGTGTAACAGTGTGAGGACAAAGCACAGTTTGCTCCTCCATTCAGTAATCTTCAGCGATCTGTTTTCAACCCCGCCTACCCTTCACCCACCCCTTGCGATCCCACTTAAAACTTACCGCACAGATTGCGTTACAGTCTCTCAAACTGCGATTGAAACTAGCGTTGTTTAGCTTCTTCTTTTCTTTTAATTTTACTTCTTTTTATTGAATAAACAAAGAAACAACATTCGGGAAAGGGGAAGCGGCCAATCAAAGAGCTGTGATTCAACACACATAACGGGAAAAGTCAGGCGGTGGTGGTGGAATTCGAACACATCCCCGGGGTGATAATTTGGTGACGTTACCACCGGGCCACTACCGCTTGTCTCTAGCCCGTGGTTTTTATTTACGGTATATAATCATCACTGTGTTCCTGTGTGCCTATCGTGATCAATGACCTAAGTGGTCCATGAATGGACGGTTCCAGTTTGGGTTGTTCTATCAAAATTGTCCATGACTGGTTATATCATGCACTGGAAAATGGTTACAGCCGAACTGAACAGATAGATGATACGTCATAACAAAACCGCCCACAATATTTTTAAGATTAATAAAGATACTATTGAAATACTCGTGGATTGATAATGCACGACATTTTGAAGCTCCATCATCAGCATACTGAATTAATTGCAACTTTAAGACAGTTGGGAAGGGGATATTGGTAGAGTAAAGATAGGGACAAAAATACTGCTTCTGGGGGGGGGGAGGGGAACACCAGAACTTATAATCAATAATTTGCGTTTCAATAAAGAGTGCCACATGGATACCGACCTAGTTGTAAAACAGGGAAAGTGATTAATCTGTACGGTCAATCCACTGATGATTTAAGATAGCGTAGCAGAACAGAGCCTGTCAGACTGGTTTATTGCCACCGTCGTCCCAGGGAAAAATGAAGAAAGCAATTTGTTCATCATAATGCTGCGGTGATTTAGTCGTGAGTAATTTATTACTGATTTTTCGTGTCTGTTTTTGTCAGAGTCAACTAAGCAAATGAGATGAAAATGAATTTCCATTCTTCTGACCATTGTGCGGCACTATTTACGGTTGCTGCACCATATGTCACTGACATAAGTCCAAATTCTAACCTCGGGGATAGAAACAATAAACCGTGCATAGTTTTCTATCAGATCGCCAATCGGACATTAATCAGGTGCCATGGATATATACGTGTGACAATTAGAAAGAAATGAATCTGGGTAGATTAGAGATCAAAACAGGTCAGCCTTTAAAGATCCCAGTTTATTTGTTGTTTCCAAGGTGAATAACATTCTAGCCGTCTTGATTAATGAGGATGAAATTCTCCCACATTCGGAACTCGGTTGGACAAATGTTTAGCATGAAGATGAATGGGAGAATTCATTTGTATGAAGTCATGTTTACATTTTGATTACGGATTTTGTCTGTTCACCAATTCGCATATGAAATCATTGATTCAAAATAGGGTTATTTCGCGGTTGTGTTATGTTATGATACATGTACTATTCACGAAGACTTCGTGAATGAATAACTGCGTATCAGAATGATAAGCCGTTCTCACTGTTTACACAGTTTTGGGTGTCAATGTCTAGCGCTTTACCGTACTTTTGACATCGGGTGTTATTTCCTTTCTAACGGGTTCTGAATGTGTCTTTTAGCGTGACACAGTATTCAGTTTCGACCGGCTATTATGTGAGAAATGAACTGAGTTTCCGTGGTATCCCTAATAACGTTATTCTTCCATTGTTTTTGAAAACCCCACCGGGTTGAGTGTGATGACTCGGTACCGCAGTTGCTTCTCCGTCCTGGGGATGCAGATGACCAAGTATCTACATTAAAAGTGAAAAGAACAGTTGNNNGGGGGGGGGGGGCAAATCTTCCCCTCGGATGTTGGTACTAGGACATCTGCAAACTAAATGCCTAGACCAGTGTCAATTGAAAACGTGGAATTGTGATCCCCAGTTGGTCATATAAATAACCTACATGGTCAAACTCACCCAGTCCCCTTAACGGATACAGTGTAGTTTTGGCAAAGAGATAAGCTAAAACCTCTAAAATCTGATCTTAAATGCTGTTTTTATTTTTGTTTTTGTTGTCGTTGTTGTTGTATCTATTTCTTCAGCTGTTCAGTTAATTTAGCCACCTTATTCCTGCACCTGTTGGGTACATAAGGGTAAACAACGGTTGCTAATGCGTAACTTGGCGGGATGAACGTAAATTTCGACAATACCCAGGTTTCTTTCCTCCATTCCAGTTCGTTTATCTCCCGGGTCATGAGAGGGGTATTTTGGCTTCGTGAGAGATCCTGCTTAATGCACGTAAGTGCATTAGCGGCTGCATGTCTCCATACAGGGACTGCTATCTTCATGGTCGCATGTGATCTTTCGTGATGGTGGTGAAGGATGAGCTTTTCTAAAACATGCGTGGCGATACTCTGAGTGGGAGAGTTCAGTGTCTGCCGGACACTAGTTTTGTTACCATTCACTGTAGAAAATCATCTCGGATATCTGAGTGATAGACCCGGTGATTTTTCATAGAGTTTTTGTTCATGTGTCACCAACTGAATTCTACAGTTCACCAGGCTGGCATTCAAGGCCATGGGACAATGTCTAGTTGTGCTGTGCTACTGTATGAGCTAAAGTTCTGCTCAGCTTTTAAAAAAAAAGAAAAACAAATCTTAATGGGATTGGACTGCGATAACACAACTAGCTTTACGCTGGGATTGAAGTTTCCTAACTTCTGTCTTCTATCTATACCGAAACAATCCCGGTAACCAAAGATATGAAAACAGGAGGATCAGTGGCGTGACAAGTATTCTGAATCAACCAATCAAATCGATGTCAGACTTAGGTCTACCTCACCTATTCCTAGCGAAAATCTACGTTCATTATTGAGAATTATTTTTTTATCCGAACAGACTTCTGTTCAGTTAACATTCGTCCTCGTCGATCAGTATGAACACGCCTTACGGTATCTAACCTGTCGGGGTTTATTTACTTGTCCTTTTGCTAGACATAGCTTAAGCGTGATTGCCATCACACGCACCCACACGGTCCAGTCGCACATAATCTGTCCGATACCACCTTCATTCCGCTCAATTCAGTTCGAGTTTTGTGAATTAACTGATGTTATTTGTGATTTCATCACAGCACTCAGCTTCCCACATTACTCCTAATCTCTCCACTGCCGTAGATGTTAAGACGAAACTGAGGAGTTATCCTATTTCAAACTTCACCTTCAAACTAAGTCTTCAATTCATTCAACAACACCCACAGTCATTAAGCATCAGATTCTAGTTTCTCTCTCGCTCAGTCGTAATGCATACTTAGCAGTTGATCCATAGTTGGATACCAAACCCCTCGAATAGCAAACATAAGTGCTACTGTAACATTAGGCACGTGGAGCACATTGTCGCCATTTTGGATTGAGTGTGAATCGTGTACATGTCTCACTGGTTCATGGTTGTTTTGTTTTTTCCCTGTCTTGAAGGTTGTTTGGAAATCCCCCTTCCAGGGAGAACCTGTCATTCGAAGTGTCTCCTACCCGTTCATTGAGAGCGTCTGTGCTGGGCCACATTTACCACATCCCAAACAGGATTTTGTTAGCGGCATTCTGACAGCGCTATTGGCACCAGGAACTCGGATCGTGTGACCCGAAATCAACCTCCTGCCGTGTATTACGAATCGGTGGCAGCGGTGGGCTAAGTCCTCCACGTTACAGCTACCACTGTGCAAAACAAGTCTGCATGAAAGCTGCGATTCGGCGGAGGGGGCTTTTGATTGGAGTAAACCGAAAACATATGGTATCTCAGCGACACGCAATGAAACTGACTGAATGTGATCGAAAAGACGAGCCTCTGAATAACTTTTACCTGATGAACCTGGTTAGCCCCAATATGAGACGGTTGTTATAGTTTTACACACAGACATATCGTGCATGCACTGGATCCAGAGCTGCGAAATCCTGGATGGAACGATGGAATCGAAATTCGAGTGCGAGCCTTATCGTTTGCGTGTGATCGACTGCATGAGTAGAATATTGGGCTTGGAGATTGTATGAGCCAGAATACTCGCGCAAACAAAATCGCAACCGGTTACCCGAATTTCCCGGCGAAAAAGGTCACACAATGGTACTTCATTTCGTGAACGAAAACCAGCAGACTAAGCAATGTGTCAACGAAAAGACCATCAGTGGTGCATAATCAACATTCATGTTCTCCCAGTGATGGTATTCTCAAATAATCCAGTGCGAATTGGATTGGCTGATTGGCTTCTCACTTGCCTTCCCGAAACAGTAACGCTTAGTTCGTTGGTTGGCTTTCTATCACAGAGTTGGTCGGTCCACCTCAAATAATGCGAGGATTACGCAAACGGCTGAATGCAAACAGTTACTGGTTTCATACAACTTTATTTATCTACGAGGATGACCGTTAAGAAAACTGTCAAAAGTGATGCAGGTTTTGTAAAAACCGACAGTCGGAAACCGGTATCTTCCAATACGACTGTTGAATAACCTCACAGCAGCTACTGCGGAACGGAATTCCGACAGTGTCTAATCGTTTCGGATAGCTCATTTCAGCACTGATTACTGATAGTTACTGATCAGTGAAAATTTTACGTTCATACTAGATTCAGTGAATATTCTTTTTGTTGAATGACAACAAAACTAGTTTGCAGTTACTCACTATTGATTTATTAGATAGTTGAGTAGATTTACAAGGTTTATACAAGAATTACGAAGTTCAATTTACTCTGCACAAGACCTATTAAATGCAATGACCTCTTAACACAACCATGTCCATTCTCCCTCTGCGCCCTGGCGACATGTGTTTCAAACGTAGCCTGTCTATGAACACAACTTCCACTGCCGTTCGAGTGAAATATGAGTAACTATCTATCATTCGGCGAGTATGGACAATGAAATCCATGTGTGTGTGCGTGTGCCTGTGCATGTCGATCGGAAACGATTAAACCCATTTGTGACAGCTAAATTTACAAATAAATAGGGCAGTTAAGGGATTAACTTGTTCAGATAAGCGCTGGATCATGTCAGGACCATGTGCGGAGTACCCGATGGGGCTGTGCTATGTGTCACGCGTCTCCTATTGTTTCCTCATAATCCCCAACCATAGGCCAAAGCTGGTAATGCCCTCACTCTTTCTCTCTCTCTCTCACACACACACTGGTTATTGCTTGAGGGGTGTTTGCCTTGAACTAATTGGCATAAGTCTTCGTTCGGTCATCTGCAAATGTCTGATTTCACCGTCAGGGAAACAGAGGACTGTAAATGAATGAGGATTATCTGTTCATTAAAAAATAGAACAATAATGGACCAAAGCTTAAGTGACCACCGAACTGTTCAAGCCTTTTACTACATTCTCTTCCTCAGTCGTCATTGAACAAATTTTCATCTAACCATCGTTGCTTTTACGCGCAACGCCAAGAGTGGGCAGCAGGAAGTAGGTGACTTTTAAACGGGAGCTCTTCTTAGTATGTGAGGTTTCCGAAATGTTCATCAACAAGCATGGTAGCTTGTGGAAATGTTTCATTCAAAATACCAGGTTAACCTCGCACTTCACTAACAGGTGAGAAATGTCTAATATTCCCTTACAGCAAAAATATCGTCTACATAGCGAATGGAATTAAGTTAACAACTGACATTTCTCAACTGCGGATGAAATTCCCGATACTAGCAAATCAAGACAATGGCAGCCCCCTCATGACGAGGTAATTTGATGCTAAAGTTTGTGTTTTGATATTCCTACTATACTGT
>UZAN01039490.1:81359-92098 GCA_900618425.1 Echinostoma caproni
CAGGCAGGCAGGCAGGCAGGCAGGCAGGCAGGCAGGCAGGCAGGCAGGCAGGCAGGCAGGCAGGCAGGCAGGCAGGCAGGCAGGCAGGCCAATAAACGGCTCAAGCGTCAAACGACATCCGATTCCGGTCAGGCGGGCATTCGAACAGTCAGTAAAGCAATCAGCGAGGCGGTCAATCAATCATCTCAGTCACAGGCACGCATGACAAACGTGTCAGTCAATTTTAGACCTTACATCATCTCCCCTTCCACAAGTAAGTAAGGGCTGTTTATTTCACGGAAGAAAAAGAACAACCAACAGAACACAGGCATAAGTGTTCGCTTATGCATGTAAGAAACACTTTGGAGTAAACCGTAGGTCACAACATGTATATCAAAATCTTTTAATATTTTACTTCATTGAGGATGTGCATGTTCGGTTAACTTTAATTTGCCCAGCATGACGTTTTTCGCAAACCCCAGCAGTTTTCAGTTGATCTAATCAGCTTCTAAATAATTTTTAACCGTTGAAATACATTGATCCATCTTTCACAAATCATCAACCCAGTACTCTCCCTACATCTTCACAACCCTATTTCGTATTTAGAAGTCATCGTGCAAAATCAACCAAAAATGCGTTCCCCTTATGTACAAATGTGTGCTTAGAAAAACTGAGTTTTCTATCTCCTTACAGATGGGTTTGGAGACATTTTGGAGCGCTATATGGAACCGATCATCACTGCTTGGTCTGATGCTGTATTTTTTCATCTTTTGCTTGGGTTGGTTTTGATTCAATTTACCGCAGTTTCGTGATTACTGATTAGAACAGATAGGAGACAACTATTACCAGATTTTAACATGTTTTTAATCTTTCCATCCATTACAACGTAGCATAATCTTGTATTTATGCAAGAAATATTTGGCAACTTCAGTGGTACAACAATCACACTAGTCAGAGGAGGGGAGGAACATGAGGTACACAATCAGTCCCACGGCAGCTGAGTCAAAAAGTTCTATGCTCACCAAATTGGACTGCCTAATTTCGTTGAAAGCTATGAGCCCGGGATTCATGTTACACAAAGACGGTTTGTATCAAAAAGTGAGTCAACGATGTGTCCAGTTGTCGTGGGATGTTTTGCAATTGATGGCCCTCGATTGTTCCTATCATACTGATTTCTGAAATTATGTGATATCACACTGACTAAAGTAACCGTCTGGGAATGTGTTTCCAAATCCCTTGTGATAGGGGCTGATTTTTTCTGCCGATTGCAATTGTTACCTGAGGTGTAGGTGAAATGATAGACAACATGTAATGCTGATCTGATCGACTGGCTGAGCACTCAGTTGTTTGGACCTAGTCTCTAGGTATACAGTATCATGGGCGGTGGTAGCCCGGTGGTGATGTCACCAAATTATCCACCTGGAGGATGAGTATTCGAAACCCACTACCATCGCCTGAATTTCCCCATTATGTGTGTTGTACGGCAACCCTTTGATTGGCCGCTTCCCCTTCCTGAAAATTGTATCATTGTTTATTCAATAAAAAAGGAAGTAAAAATGAAAAAAAAATCAAAGCTGTACGACAGTAGGTATTGGACACAGTGTCACCTTGAGCTTTTGATACACGTCGTTTGTTAGACGATCATCCTTGAAGGCCAGTCTGAGGAAGACGCTCTTCTTCGGTACATCGCAAATGGGATAAACCGCTGATCTCTATCTGCCGTGCAATTCAATAAATTTCTCTGGACAACCATTATTCAAATGCGTCCTTCGTAGAAAGACCTATTTTTCATGAGGCATATCAGGAGAGTAAATATTCCTGGCACGATGAAACAGTGTTCAGCAGATATGTTTTGTATACTCCACGAGCAAGACTAAGGAATTGGAAATATTGTCTATCCCATGCGGTTTTCCGGTAAATGGATGTTTGTAAGATCCTATCTGATAGCCTCCTGAGTTTCCTGTCTAAAACATTCAAAGAGCTGTCTTTCTACTCCTCAAGGAGATGGGATGAATAGCATTACAAAGTGTAAAATGGGTGACGAAATAAATTTTGATCGGTAAAAATTTAAACATAATCATCAAAACAGGGATTTCAATATTGCTCTATGATCATCTTTCAGCCATTCCTGGAAATACGCCAGCCAGTTGGCTGTCCATTGCTACACCATCGAATTATTTGTGCACAGTTCCTTCAAATTTCAAACTTATGTTCTCAGTGCCATCAATGACAAGACCTTCTAATCGGTAGGAATAGGAAAATAGATACTCATGGAGGAGATATAACCACACAAAAGCTGTAGTGTTTCATGGATATGAAAGTTTGCATAAATGGAACTGAGCATCAGTGGAAAATGGCTAGGAGGAGGATAGACTAAAATGATTTAATAAACATGCAATCTGTCAAATTACCGTGGGACTGATTCTGAAACCGATTCCCCCACACTCCCTTGACTACTGTTCGTTGTCCCACTTCAATGACAAAAACGTTCTTGTACAATGCAGTAACTACATTGAGAATATCACCTCGATTGGTGATAAAACGTTTGCAATACAATTACCAAGCTCAGCGAACAACTAAACATCATATATGTATATATATGTATATGTATATATATATAGAATTGGTTACAAGGGTAATTCCCAGTGTCGACAGCGGTGTTTGACCAATATAAGCACTCATTCTATTCTGCTTGATTTGCTGTTATCAACAAAGATAATAATTTCCGTTGACTTTTACTTTGGTCAATAGAGGATAATTTACAGATAGTAGTCCGTTACAAGGGGATGGGGGAGAAAAACAAAGAGGGAAGCTAATGGTGCGACTATGATGTTGATGATAGTTATGGTGACGGAAATGGAAAAAAATTCTTAAAACACTGTGCTGTATATACATTTGTACATACATAAATACATGTATTAGGTATTAAATAGTATCTCAATACTTGGATGAGATTGTCCCGAAGCACACGACCGGTTTACCGATTATCGCTTATTATTATTATTATTAGGTTGTTTATTTATTCAGGTACATAATAACTTGAAAAAGGCTCTAAACCAGAATGGCTGCTGTTAGTTGCTGCTAACCCACAAAATATCATTTGGAATGTTGGCGACGATTCACAAATGAACAGCATCAGATCAGTTTGTCCGCAAAATTTACTCCTCGAGATGCATTCTAGAAATTTATGTCTCTTGAAATTACCTATTAACTAAATGATACTGAATGTTTTCAATCGAATTGTAATCCCTTGAAGATAATGGTGAGATGAACGAGGACAGTTTTGTTAACTTTTTAGGCCGTGCTATGCGGACACTATGAGCTATAGTTTGATTAACCGAGCATTGCTTACAGATTCGCATTCTGTCCTTGAGGTATCATAGTAGAACATAACTGATCTGAATGGATCGGTCATTTTTCAACTTGAACGACTAACTAACGATCATTACTCATTTGAGAAGGAAGTGCAACAACGATGACAGTTGCGTGTTTCAAGAGAATACTGTGTGCATTTGGTTTCTATGGCCTTAGATTGGGGCATTGTGTGTAACCGGTCAAAGATAAGTGAGGCGTGTAATGTAATAATCGGAAAGCTCAGAGATAATCTATAACCATTTTACCTACTCAGACAGTGCCGGAAGCCAACAGGACACATTTTGAAGTGGAGGATAACGAGGCCTACTTTCTGACCGATCTATTCAGTCATGTGCAATACGAACGGATCTGAATTTCCTTCCCTAACATGAGCCGAGTGGACGGAGGTGGGTGGGGAGGGGCTAAGTGATGAAGCAAACAGGAATTTAGCGGCCTTATTTGGATGAACAAGTGGTCCATCTCAGGGGCACTATCATACCAATCCTGAGTAAGAGAGGTCCTGTCGCACAAATGGATGTGTGAATGTATGTGAACAACCCTATGCATTGCGCTTTACCAATTCACTCAGATTATCGTTCTGACGTGTTCTCTGTCCAATTTACTGCAACTCATGTCATACAACGGTAGAGATCACTGAGCCCTTGGTTTAACCCATGGGCGATGATTAAAAGCCGAAGCACTTTTAACTCTAGATTCACGATTAGAACAAATGTTTAGGAGTTATTTGGCTGCGCTTCCAAAGTAACTGAAAATAAGGATGGTGAAATTAGCGCTTTATTGATCAAAATTTCGGGATCAATCAAAACCCATCAGAGCATCTGCGGACTGTCGGTGATCGGATGAAGTTGATAAAATTTGTACTCACCGGTTCGGAACACATGAATTGGCCGCGGGTCAAGCGGATACGAATTTGTAAAAGGTGCGTAAAAGTATGCATCGTCATCAAGCAGTTTTGATAGAAAATGCTAGTGTTACGATGGATAACAATGAATCTTTCTGTCCTGTATCTTTGGACAAACAAGGATAGGGAAACACAAGCTACCGAATTTTATTTGAGTAGTTCGTGTGTTTCTTTTTTGTGTGTCTGCTAGTGTGTTGCATAGTGTGGACTTGACTGAATTAGAAATGCATACATGATTTCGTCTTGTGTACAACAAATGAGGTGTGAACTGAAAATCCAACTAGCATTATACTGTTGACCATCGGGCAGCTAATCTGATCGTTATATTTTTCATTTTCCTCAAACACGGTCTGACAGTTCACGCTTCATTTTTCTGTACCATTATCAAATCCTCCAATACTATCATACACATAGTTGATCAAAAATGAGAACCACACCCTATCAAAACAAAGCAAGTATGTAGTACATTGTATATATCCATGCTCATAATTTCGATGGTACACGGAGATGCCGCGGGATGACGTAATTTATGTGAACAGTATTCCATTGACTTTCATACAAATGCGATGACTACACCCACTCATGTCAGATGACATTCAATCATAAAAGAATGGGATCACGTATTCGGTATGTGCATCACTTCGGTGCGGAATGAATGTAAAGGCTATTTGGTAGGCCATCGGTTAGTAAAAAAAGCAGGAATCCTGCTGTTTGGATCTTACAAGCAAGACCAAGATTTACGGTTTCCAGGTGGATAAAATGATAACCAACCAATGCCTCACCATGTTTCCGTTAGCGTTTAGCCTCAAAAAACCATAAAAAGAACAGAAATGTGTCTTTACCCCGGTTCTTAACGTAAACTAACATGAGTGTTGAACAGCTGTGGTATGAATGCACGGAGACCGGTAAGTAGCAGTTGGGTAATCGTCTGTCATCAAAGTGGGGGGGGGGGCTCGNGGGCTCGAGTGGGAGGTGCATTGGTGTCACTGGAGTGGAACACAATGGGGAGCCAGTATCTTGTGGAGCGATAAAGCACGGTTCCAGTTTGGAATGATAGTGTAGAGGATGATCATCTGGTTGTTGGGGGAACATATGATCTCAAACGGAATAAGTTTATCGACAATTATGGAAGTTTTATTAGGTTGTGAGATGATGCCAGGTTTTGTAAGAAGTTAGCTGCTTTACTTCGAAGAAATCATGACTGGTTAGAAGTACTGGAGGGGTAGAGAAAACTGCTCTCTGAACAGATATCAATCTTTATTTATCGGAATAAATTTGCTTTGTTTCTTTACCCAATGTTGCCCCCATTGTGCTATGGCATTAGTGCCTCGCTCACTTCACAACAGTCGGCTATCACAGAAAGTGTTAGGGGCAGTTTTGCATTGAAGACAATTTTTCCATGCTCACCCTAATGTCCGTTGCGAAAAGGGCCATGTAGATTCCTGCTTCCCTATAGATCTGGTTTGTTCTGACGCTTTGGAGATTCAGGCAATAAAATTCTTGGTTTTTCACTTAACGATAGTGTGGTGATCCGGGCCCACGAAATGACGCATAGCCTGGAGCGACGCGTTACAGTTTTAGGACAACTGTGACCAATCAAACTTCACGGGTGACGTCAATAAAGCGCATACGTGTCACTGTTTCTGGACTACACACCATAGGTAGAATGTACCCGCCAATCAGAGTCCGTACGGCCCAGACAAAAGCAGAACTGGAATGCGATTGGTAGAAGCCCGGATGATCAATGAGTACGTTTTGTACATATTATTTAATCTCCCGTACTTCGTTTAATAAACCAACTAGTACTCCTGTGGCCCTTCCTCGCGTCTCAGTTGCGTGGGATATTGCGTGCTAGTGCCTGCCAGTGCGGTCCAGTGCTTACGTGATCCAGTCCGTGATTGCTAATCTTTGATTCGTATTCAGTGATTCGCACTACGTGGTTCGTTTTCCGAGTTCCGTGCGTATTACTACTACCATTACTACAATCACTACAGATAACCTGGTCAATAACTTGCTAATAAGAAAACACAGAGTAGCAAACAAGCTCAATTTGTGGTGATTCAGCTACAGGCTAAAGCGTCACAATTTATGACACAGTTATTAGAAGGGAGAAAACATGATAAAATGAGAAGAGAAATAATCAATATTTCAGCTCCATGACCGGGTGCTGCTCACACTTGGATCATCACACATGCGCATTGTTTCGAGTCATTAGGGACGAATGAGGAGGCGACTGTGTCATATGTGTTGGCTATCGAAGACTGAGTGTTCTTACGAATTGTTTTTGGGAGCACAGTGGAGGGGATATTATTCGGGCGGATTCCGATCGCTTCCGCTTTGGCCAGAATGTGACTCCTGATCACCTTAGATACACAGCTGCCAACTAAGTGGATGGGTCGAAACGCCTCGGCCACACCAACCACGGGGTTTGACTGCACTGGGTGAGAAACGATTGAGCTGTTGATGGTCCTAATCACTCCAATATTCAGCCAGGCCGGGTGGTGCTTGCGGACTCGTTCAGATAAATGTCTGCTCTTGCGGCCAATGTAACTTGTCCCACAGGAACAAGTGAACAAGTACACACAGAAAGAGACTTCAGAAACAGGCAATATATCTGTGAGTTGGAAGCGCCAAAGTGGCCTTGAGAGGAATACAATGGAAATTTTTGATGCGTGGAATACTTTTTCCACAGTCATATTCAGTTTACGTGTCACCATCTCGGCATTTGTCTCGCCCCTTAAAGGTAGTGATATGTAAACAGGTTTCTTCTCAACAGTAGTGATCATATTTGGCAACCAGTGACACCTCAAAATGTTGTCCACGAATCGTTCTGGCTATCCACTGAGAAGGAAAACCTCTCGGATAGACCTTAGTTCACTCTCAGTGGTATCATCAGTACATATTTTCCGCGCTCTGGTAGCTAGGCCCTGAATTAGGTTTTATTTCCTTCCCAATGGAACTTAGCTTTTGAAATTCAGATACTGACTATTCCACGATGGCTTCCTGTGGATGGCGTGCTGGATAGATCCGTCTGATTGATGACTTAGTAAAACGTCCAGAAGTGCGATATGCTCATTCTCTTTGTTCCTTAGGTGAACCTTATGCTTGGATTTACAGAGTTAAATGGAAAATAAGGGATGATCAAAGTGCGAGCAGTATCCGGTCATGGAGCTGAAATGTTGATAAGTTCTCTTCTCACTTTATCATGTTTTCAGCCCCCTAATAAGTTTGTGACATCAATTGTGATGACGCAGCTCGTAGATGAAGCCCCGCAAACGAGCTTGTTCACCATTCTGTTTTCTTACAATGTGTAATGATGGTATATGCGGAATACTTGCTAGTATTTCGCGTTCTTTCCGAGCCAAAATGATGTGTATAATTATTGATTTCTTCCTCGCTTATCTGAAAGAAAGCTAAATACCCTTCACGAACCTCAGGTCGTCGTGGTAGAAGAATCCACGATGAATATGATTAAAAACAGACAAATACATATTTCACTTCCTATCTGGTGTCCTCCAAGTTCTTTCTACATTGGGACATTCTAATGTGGTAGAAGTCGAGACAAGTCTACATATGGTGGGTCCTCTGTTAACTTCTTCATTCGCTTACGCTGTTTCATAGTCTGTCTTTTACGATCTCTCAAGCATTCATACATAAGAAGTGTGAGCAGGGTGTATCATGACAGCCACTAAATGAAAGGAGTAGGTAACTTCATCCATTAAACTCCCGTAAAGCAGATTAATAAAGACCCCTTAAGGCGGAAGAATGTGCTAGCATCTTGTCACCTATTTGGCTCTACATCACCAATAACTGTCTTTCCTAATATTCAGTAAATGACTGTTGGCAAACAATTAGCGTTATGCAAAAGTCCAATAAGGGCTCCATAAATTCCTGTTCTATGGCCTTCACTTTGACCGCCCTGAAGGTATTTTTCAAGATACATTAAGCAAAGTTGTACAAACGATTGTAATCAGTTAGTCCGTGATCGTATGCGGCCTACCGTTAACGCTATAGCTTCCATAGGACCTTTTATTCCATTATAGCTCGGCAAAAACTGTAAGACTGATTTTTAGACCATGGTAAGTGTTGTAAGTGTTCTCGGAGAAAAGATTTCTTCTATCCTGGCTGACCATGTTGTCCGTCAAACTACTTTAATCATCGAAGAGCAGTTTACACGCTACTCTAACCAAGTCCCCTTAGCCTTAGCTACCGAAGTGTGATTTCTTCAGGGTTTCGTTTTGTCTACTTTTTTCTGCTACACAGATTTAGCGTCTACTTATGCTCTCTAATAGCTCTAAATCGTAGAATTTTGAACATTGTTTTTCTGAAATTCGATGCTGTTTATGTTTACTCCAGCTGACATATTGTTATCACAAATCAACCAGAATGAATGGAGCTGGGTATCAAAAGAGATGTCTTTTTGTGCAGTTCTCATATCAACATGATTTCCACTTTTCCTTTTCAGCTATAAACTTAACGTATGAATAACCAAACTACACCATCTCAGAGCTCAATTTGTCACCCCTATCCAAGTTCTGTACTTCTACTCTTTCCTAATTTCGTATTAAGCCATGTTTATTTGTTTGTTTAAATTTAGGCAAGATATATGTATCTGACTAGAAGATGAATGGTCCTTTTATTGATTTCATCGATCCATCTATCCACATTAGATTTGCCGTTTGAAACGTGGTGACCTCAATAGACAGACGGATTTGGCATGCATGCTCCTGATATGTGTAAGACCAGATTGTTCATGTACCACACTGCTGACATTGTGCATGTTGGCAGACGAACTGAGAGACAAATAGACAGAATTGGAGGCTTCGGATTGCCATCGTCGACCCCCAAGACCAGGCTAGACAGTGAGGACAATTGCATTCTCTATTTGAGATTCCCGATTGTTTTTCCAGTTGAATCGATTGAAATGTGCTAGCACATTTCCCCATATTGGCAAATATGACGTCCAAAACTTTCGGCAGATTATTTGCCATTTATTCTTTAAACCCCAGAAAGTTGAAGAGGATAATCTCGGTACCCCGGTATTCACTTTGCACTCTGATAACTGAAAAAGAGGTACGTGCACTTAGTGTGTATCAGCAGTCATTCTAGTACACATGTTTTTCAGTAGAAAAACATGAACGATCAACATGGAAAATTCTGAAAGTCTGAGATCATTATGTACTCCGTATAATCACTAAAAGAACCACATAGTTTGTATACAGTAGGCTGGTTTTACTCTGACTCGTATTTGTAAATGCATTCAGTATAATGATTACCGTGCATGTCCTATTTCATGTAAATTGTCTGCTGTGCATCATCTGTATTCTGGAGTTATTATCACAATAGCTGGAGATCATGTTGGACGCCACGAGCATATTTCTGTAATCGGCACTCGCATGATTAGGATTCCATGAAGGTCGGTGTCTGCTAACCTGGTCCTCACTCCGTAGAAGCTTTTTTATGTGTCATAATACGTATAGCTGTCATTCGAATCAAGCAGTCTATCTGAATTGGAAAGTAAAATTTATTAATTTCAAGTGAGTAATGGAAGATTTGGTTCAATTTCAAAGGTGAATTTGTCGTGTATATAGCAAATAAAGCGTGGACTGAAATAAAGTAAAATCTACAGTGCAAACATGTTTGACTTCCCAATCATCATTCACAGCTGTTTTATCGAAGTTCAAATGTGTAGGTAACACAGAAATAATAGTTCACGTTGTCATCTTGTTGATCCCTTTTTGTTAGCTTTACAGGTGCTCACTGAACTGAACAAAGTGACTCATGGACAGAGGAATACCAAATCGATAACAGCGCACAGTCACCCACAACAATGTATTCTTTCATTGCAATCGCATCGTGCTCAATCCGAGAGAAATATACTAGGGTCAGTAATGACCTCGATCGTTATTCTAGTGGTCAAAAACCCTTGAATTTTATAGCACTCAACGTGTCCGATAGATTCTCACGAGTGTAGCTCACTATCTCAAATTGGTCCCAAATAAAAATGTCCAAAAAGAACAACGATTTGGCTGTCTTGGTTCAGGTTCAACGCACATGGAAATGTGTGTGTGTGTGTGTGTGTATTAAGCAGTGATGATCACGTGGCTAAGGTGACCCACACATTGATACGGAGTTCGGGAGTTTGGATCTCACCACGTCCGTTCCCCGACCATTTCTTTTTCATGTATCTCCTCCAACAGATCTTGCATGTTCCATAAAACAAAGGGAGCAGATTTAGACAGAATTGATACAGATGGTCAAATTTTGCTTGTTCTCGTTTGTCCTCTTACATACGTCTATATGATTACACCATATCGAAAAGCGAAAGCAGATCATATTCGAATAATGTACGTTGAGAGGTTGTGTAGCGGTCAAACTGAGGGAAGGTAATGAGGAAACCGGAGGGAAAAATGAGATATGTATTTCGTAATGAACAAATTTTCTGGAAGGGGAGGAGCAAAAATATTGCCTGTTCTCATTCTTG
>UZAN01039490.1:92690-104263 GCA_900618425.1 Echinostoma caproni
GAGAGTAATCGGCTGGATAATCAATCTTTCCAATTCATCGGCCGAAACTCGGGAACAGAGAGGGAGAGAGACGTCCTAGATTGTTGAACAGGGCTCCCACCAATCCAATCTTGTGGTGTGGTGAACAAAAGTTGTAAAAAACCAACCTGCCTAATACCCAACTAGGTATGTGGGAGACGGGTGGATGAAGAGCGAACTCAAAAACAACAAAAGATTCTTACTTTCACATTCCATTGTAAATTTTCTATTCGAATGTAACACATCCCGCTCTTATATCATTTTCCTTCTTAGCTAATACGAAAGTTTCATTCACACAATTTACGGGATATCCATTTACAAGTTAGCTTAACTGCCAGCTTTTGCTTCGAAATCAATATAAAAATATTAACTCAAATTAGACTTAGTGGGCTGTTTGCCAGGAAACCATTCCATCAAAAGTGATTTACGCGTGTTTAACACAGAAGTTTATCAAATGCATTGGCTCATCGACCGGAAATTTAGCATCATCAACACATATACTGACTCATTTCACGATCTCCTTATCGCCTGGAACGTTTAAGGTAACGGAAGCCAAGCCGAGAATGTATTTGTAACGCTAGGCACGTTACCGCCATTTTGGATAAAGATCTAGTCGTATGCATGACTGGACCTTTTGGTTCAAGGCTGTTTTATGTTTTTCCTGTCTCGCAAGTCGTTTGGAAATCCCCCTTCCACGGAGAACCTGTTATCCGAAGTGTCTACTACCGGTGCATTGAGAGCGTCTGTACGGAGTCTCATTTACGAGTTGATTCGAAACCCCGAAGAGGGTTTTCTTGCGACATTCTGACAGCGCTGTTGGCACCACAAACTCGGATCGTGTTACCCGGAATCAAACTCCTGCCGTGTATTACGAATCGGTGGCAGCGTTAGGATAAGTCCTCCAAGACAGTATTCCCGGTAATCGAATTTCCGCGTTTGCAGTATAGGAAGAACCTCTTGTTCCAAACTGATGCAATTTCATCTAAATGCCCAAATGCGCCGAAACTCTTCTAGTGACCAGGAATATGCCTGTTCGATCAACTATCCAGCTTCAAATACAAATCTGGAATAATAAGTCAGTACGAACAATTCAGTCGCAGTTGAAGAACATGTCAACTCAGTCGCATGTTCAATCATTCCCACGACTGGTTTGAATTGTAGCGAGCCAAGTACAACAACTATGATACATTTTACGGGTGTGTCGCACTGCGCAAGCCAACGATTATCTAACCGTGGTAAAAGACCGTGACAGGGGGAGGGGTGTCAGTTGATTCACATCTCACACGCGATCCAGTTTGTAGCACATTTTCTCCTGTTTTTTTACATGCGAAACAACTCATTTCCGGAAACAATGGTTGCCTCGAATGAGAAAAATTGGTAACATGTTGACTCCAAGGAAGCGGGACAGAGAGGTGCAGTCAGGTAGAGAACAATACCGGATTTAAATCCTTATTGCAGTACAAAATCCTTTCAAACAGAAAAAATAATTCATTTGTCCGCCACCACCACTATCACAAAGGCTAAATTTGCAAAACAGCATATACAACAACAATCATGCAGTTTTATAACAATCAGATAGCAGCAGTTCTTAAGGGGGAGTGTGTGGTTAGGATAACAGTCGCAGGTTGGAGCCAGTCTATATGGTACAATGCAGCATGAACTAGTCTCGCAGTCAATACAGAAAATGAAAGAGCAATAAGGCCAAATACATTTTGTTCACTAATCAATAGAAAATTAATCAATCAAGTAGAAGTAATGTCCGTGTGTGTCTGAGTGTTGTGCGCTTCTGGGCGCATGGAGAGAGAGACTATGCATGGACGCACAACGACAAACAAACGTGGCAGGGTGAATTCATACCATTGCAACTAGGCAGCTGACACGACATCTCTTTATTAATATGATAATTCGAAAGCACTCAGGTATAAAGTAAACGAATGCTCACTCATTTCTGGGTGTAGATGAATCCACTGGATGGCTACGCATTCCCACACACGTGTTCACGCCAACGTATCATCACGTGACCTTCAGCTGTGTATCGGTCGGGTGGAGGAGAATAAAATCAGCCGCGCATCGCTTCGATGATTTTGTCCCGTCGAATCACAAAGACCAACAACCAACCACAGAGTCAGTTATTGGGAGCTGTTTCTATTGAATATGTTATCATCGCATTCAATCGCATTTAACATACAACTCCGTTGTTGCTATCGCAGAAGGATTCAAGTATCATTACCAAACGATTCCAGGAATATTTTCAAGTCAGGTTTTTGTTGTTATTCTCAATCCGGCGATTTTCTGTCAGTATTTTAAAACTCATCATGGGTGCAAAAATTATCTAGTAGTTTCAGATTTAATTTCAAAATCCAGAGCTCTCTGAACCGCCTTGTGTATTTACAGTTTAATTAAAGACACGTAAAATTTAAGTGAATTTCTTTTCGAATATAAATAAAATTGTAGATGAGGCAACGTAAGTGGTGACAACAGAGTACAATAAATTTGTAGCGCATGAATTGCTAAAGTACTAGGAATCACTTAAAACGCTGACATTCATTTACGTAATTTATAAAAGAAGAGCCGTTCTCATAAATTCACGTGTCGTGATGTTTTATTTAGATGGAGTAGTGTCATTTCCGGAGTAAAGCAATGACGTTCTGGGAGGTTAAATGAGAAATTGGATTTTCAACCGGTTGAGAAGAACTTTATTACAATAAACACGATCGAATGTTATACCTGATTGGATGATTCAGGTTCAACCAATGGACAGTCGTCTTCGTCAGATAAAATGATGCCTGCAATTACGATTAGCTAAGTATTATGTGTGCGAATGTCATTGTCAATTCAAGCACCACAAGCCCCGGGTTACGTTTGATCACTTGTGTAATTGAGATGAAGTGGGCTTTGTATTTAAGACAAGCGCAATCGAAAATTTCGTTTAAATTAGAAGTCGTTTCAGCGTTTAGAGGACTGTTAAACTGACCAAATTTTGTAATAGCGTTTTGCTCGCTACCTACACTTTGTGTTCAGAAAGATTTAATCCGTGTAGTCGGTGAAAAGTTGTAGTAAAATATCCCACGCATTCCCCATTCATTAAATATTCTAGTACACAATTATACGCTTCGAATCCGGAATCCCAGACGAGAATGGACATTGATTTGTCTCAAAAATGACCCATTTGCATTAAGTAGGCATGCATCTGATTCATTGAATCGCTTCAGGCAAATTTCCTAAGAACTAAGTGTACCGTGCGCCGAATATCTCTTAACCACAATGTAAGGATCGAACAAAACCATGGGCTGATCCGAGTATCCGTGTCAGTAGCCAAAACGACAAACGATATCAATTTATGTACAACTGTGGGAATAATCTATATGAGTTCATCCACGGGCGGGATAAGTGTGTGGACTTATCCACATAGTGTCTTTTTGCTCCCTTCTCCAATTCATTTGCATTTTGTCAACAAATATTGTTCCACTATCAAGAAACAGTTTACATGAGAACAGTTGAGTATTTGATTTCATGGTGCGAATCCATCCACCCTGCTGGAGATCGAATTCAGGATCTCACCGGGACAGTGCAAGCCGATTGATTTAATTCGTTGAAGGTTTTTAAACCGTTGAACACGATATGGTAACTCATCCGCGGAAAGTTTACTGAATCGTTTATTTTATTCCTACCGCCACTGTGAGAAGTATTAGGGAGTGTGATTACTGCGTCACAGACTAACTGTAGTCTCTGTTGCGATATCAGATATTACATGAAATCCCTCGGATTTTCACAAACGGTTCCAAATTTGAGGTAGAAAATGGTTAGATCTTGTTAAATATTTTTTTCACATATATGCAGTTTCTGGAGAGGTTAAGTTCAATGTTGAATTCATTCAATTATCGCCCAGCAGTTTCAATGTAATCGAAAACTTCTCCGCGTGTTAGAAATAAAGATAAACCAGCTCCCTCGACATTAGTCGTCAGTAGTTAGGGTGCAGCGTATATTGGAGGAGACTGGAAAAGTTTGTTGGACAGTCAACTTGGAGAACTCCATGCAATAGCGGCTACCTCCAGTGTTCAAAAATGAAGAGCAAATGAAATACGGACAAGGGAAAAGTACAAAACCGGTTTCAAGTCCATGAGTCATTTTATTGAATATATTCTAGTTATGAGTTTTACTGTGGCTTTGTCATTTTCCAACTGATGCACCAACAACCATCGGCAAAATCGAAAGATTGTTCATTTTAATGGCATTCGACTGTTAGAAACAAGGCTTAAGTTGATTCTATTACAGATATATTGCATCTGATGTGGGGACATATCATATTTAATCTCTTAAATAAGGCTCGGAACACTAAGCGTTTAGAGCAGCAAATGTGATGAAAGTCAGAGTGTTGTGCAAATTTGATCGATACTTGTATTCTCTATTCCACCAGGGCTACGATTACCTTGGGGACAAATGTTTCAGCGCAAACCACTTAATTCTACAGAGGCTGGTTTGTGTAGGTAGGGCCTTCAAGGCGTATCATAGAAAAATATAAAGAGAAAGGTCGAATATATCTCAGTTGCAACGATTAATTATTGTCGCTGAGCGTGTAGTGGTAGGTGAACCCGAGTTGAATCAGGGAATGGAGACAGAGACACGAAGAGAGCACTCAGTCTGACCTGGGAAGAGATATGAGCATTAAGTAAGCAACGCGTGCACAATTAAACCGGAGAAAGCGGATTAAACACCCCAAATTATAGCTGACTGAACAGAAATGAAGCCCTGAAGATCAAAGTGTAGCAATAAAATTGACATCATCAAGCAATAAATACTTGGTCAACTTTCCCATGTTTAAATGTGATGAGTAATAAAAAAAGTGGGAATTGGAAATGAAACCATTTATCATTTCTGGTCTGACGGACTAGCAATACCTGTGACATGGAATGGAAGTTCCCCAGGGAATAAGAGATGTTTGGGGCTGATTCCAAACTAATGACAAACGCGGCTTCAGTAAATTGATGATAAACTGAATTGTTCAACATTTGGAATGTTAATTAGAGCTAACTTTACCATCCAGATATGCCTGCAAAACAGTGATTGATTTTACCGATGATGCACAAGAGATTAAGGTTCAAAACACGTCGGAGTAGGGTTCAGCTGTTCGAACCCATCGTCACCCTCGTCATGTAAGTCCATCACTGCTGTTCACCTCTCGCTAGTCTTTGATTCGCCGTCTTTCTACCCGTGGAAATTGGAACCGCAAACTTGTGTTCAATATGAGAAAAGATACAGATATTTTTCACTTATCTATTTCTCTGGGATTTTTTCTTCATACGTAATTCAGCTTGGTTTTTGTCATTGCTGATGTCGACTTGGTGATTGAGGAAATCTTACTGCTTATGTAGATGTGTGATTCAGATACTTGTGTGTGCAAAACTGGATTTTTTTGTTTGCTTTGCTTCTATTGACTCACTTATTGTCTTCTAGTTGAACTTCCACATTAAGGACAACCTCTTAAGATTGAAAAAATGCTCCGTCGTCATTGATCTAGGGAAGGTAATTCTGCTCAGTCGTGTGTCTTGACCGTTTGCTGGCCTGACTCAAATGTTTTTTAAAAATTCTAGCCTCTTTTTGTCTATCAACAGTAGAGTTAAAAGTAATATTGAGGAAGAAATCCGTCATCAATTGAAGACATCAGGTAACAAGTAGGAAGTAGGATGACATGGATGTGGAGGGAGGGGGGTGGGCGTGAATTTCGATTTCACGAACTATAAGATGACAGATGGATGACTTGCTCCGCCCCATCGAATCACAGCCTACCTGTGAATAATTGCACCAGTCTAAATAATAAGATATTTTCAATGAACCGCGATAGTAAATTACTTGTTTTGTTATTACTATATATAATATATTTAAATGTGTTAATTTGTTTTCGCTTATAACTATTCTTTTGGACAGAAGCCTTCGTCTTAATTGTCAAACTTACAATTGGGTAAAACTGTTTTGAGGTCGTGTGCCTACTATAAGGTGTTGAATTTATTTTCGTGTGCACCTATTTCGTCACTAGTTCGTACCACTGGAGGCATGTGGCACAAAAACTGCTGAGTACATGGCTGAATTTCCAGTGATCGCCTAATCGAGTAAACCGGCAGCAGTTCAGTAGCTATAAGGAAAAGAAAAAGTACGGACCAACTGCGCACCTCAAAGTAGCACATTTGTTGCAAAAATTTGTGATCATTCTGAAAACAGAAACGATAAGAAAAATGTGCTTCATGAATATAATGTCAATTTGAAAAGGAGTGAGCGAGGGAGCAGAGCAGGGGAACAAACAGCCGCTAGAATGCCTAATGATATGGAATGTGAAATTTCAATGTCACCGAACAAGGACTCTAGCAGGCATGACAATTTATCCATGTCTTTTCAGTTCAACTACAGAAAATGAAGAAAAGTCACAACAGCCAGCGTTCATAATGCTTTTCCGTGATCACTGAACCGGTTTTTCCAAGTGTTCGGATTCATAGGATTAAAGCTAGATTCCTAGAATAATACTAAATAATAAAATTATCCCAAATAATGTGAAATTATATTTTTGTATCATTGACAATTGCAGTGTGAGAGGTTGTACAAAAAAGAATTCACGCAAGTAAAGTCAGTTGAATGCAAGAGTGGTGCGCAATTGAATGCCTGATAACCGAAAAGGATGAGCAACCAAACTTTTGCATCGTGTTGTTGCAGAAATAGTCATCGGTAATGAATGGCCAGCTTTGATTGATCAATCAGACCATTTAGAACTCAAAATTCCGAACATCTCAGTTCAATTCTTTATAAGCTTTTATACGTGTAAGTAACATTAACCATTCTTCTCCTCGGCAGATTTTCCCCTAACCTTTTCATAAGTAAATGCTGCCTGAAGGGGATCGGAGTGATGGCGGTGACCTTATTCAGTGGAGGCCCAGATTCATACACATCAGAGTGAGTTCTATGGACATTCTATGACTGTCCGTAAACGCTCATTCAGTGGAGCAGTACACACTCACTCTTCCAAGTCACTGTCCTCCTACCCGTGACCGGCGTACGCACCCGATAACATGTTGCTCTGTTGGCCTTGGACATGAATAAAACACTGGACTGTGAACACAGCACAAATGGTTCTCGGACAAAATAAGGTGTGTGTGTGTGTGTGTGTGTACAGAGTGACTTAGGGGGTATGTGACACATTGAATCTGTTGATATCAAACTGAGCTTACTTTTTCTTCATATTTAATATGGGATGCATTTTGACTAAAACAAGTAACAAACAGAATCGAAATTTGGCAGAAATTTTGTTTGTTCTCAGTCAACCGTATAGTACATTGACAAACTCGGGACAGTTAAAATTGCCATGGTAATTGTGAATTTTATATTGTTCATAACACAGCGATGTCGGTAGAGAATTATATTCGCCAACTTTTTGGTTGCCGTGGGTAACCTTTCTCAAGGCAGGTTTTACAATCAAATGACTGCCATGGTAATTGTTTTGAATCACTCCTCGCCTTCCTTCCCCACATCTCAGCTATTCCACTATCCCATCATTGACAGTTCATCCTTCTTATCTGCATATTACGCAACTTTTTTGACCCACCTGATCGATCATTTTCTATCCCCTTATCTTTCTACGTCCGTTCTCATTCATTTCTGGTTTTATCTAACCTACTGTTTTCTTATTTAGTATTACGAAGCCATTTTACATCTTCTTCCACTTGCGATTGATCGGTTTTCCTTACGTAACTGTTTCTCTGCTTACATTTCACTTATCCGACGCCTTTTAGTCATACTCCCCCCTCCCCTCGTTCTCGCATCTCCAAATGACCTTAGCAATGACTCAACAGTTGTTCCATTTGAACCAACGGAATTATGTAAATTTACATATCTTATCTTAACATTTAAACCCATTTCATATGTGTAGATAACTGAACAAGTGCATGCGAGACTGATGACCAATAGCAATTCGGCTCATATATTGTTTTCCTTGTTTTCGTCAAATGCATCAAAGGAAAAGGATGGTTCCGAATGCATTTTCATTCGTAATATTCATTCTTAATCGGCCATTATTTACCAATATAAGAAGCTAAGCCAATCGGATGGGGACTCAGTTAATTTGAAGAAATCAAGGTTGCTCGCATTCAGTCATTTTCAGATTCCTATATGAACAATTTCTATACAAAATCGGGATCGGTAGTGCCCAAACTAAGTTTTTCAAAAATCACGGCATAACTAACGCACGGTGGACTACACGAGGATGAAAGACAAACAAACGGTGTTCAAATAGAACTGAACCCGGGATTAGGATAAGTTTTAAAGGTAGGTAGCTTCCCAACACAATCTGAACTCCTCTGGGATCAGCGACCGAGAAATTCAAGCCCTCCGCGACTTTCTCCAATTTCTAGGTCGTGCATCTGCTCCACAATGATTCCGGCCAAACTGTTCCCATTCTGAACACAGCTGGATTATCGCTGATCCAAATGACTTGCACCGGAAGTGACTGATGTCATCCAGGTTAGTTAAATGTTTCCGGAGATAACATCTTCAATCATGATCACTCGAAATGATCGATGTGGTAAATTGTTTACTTTGGTGTGTGATGTTCGGCGAATTGATGGGACTGAATCGTACCAAGTGTTAACTTATGACCGTTTCAATGACAGTTGGTGGCTAATTTAATGATTAACTTTTGTGACGGAACGAACAAAAACAACTGTAAATAAGTGACTTCACACCGCTAATTCTTAATTCTGACACGGTGTTTGAACAGCAACTTACGTGCATCAAATTCTCGTTGTATCTCATCAAACATAAGTAATAATGATTCGCAAAAATAACGAAATTCAGAAATGAACGCTATTTAACGGATGACCCAATTTAGGCTTATTTCATCGCTGTCAGTTTTGGTATGGCTGCCTAAGAGATAACTGGGAACAGGTATACTTAAGCCCAACCGGGACCAGTGAAATACGTCTACCATCTTATTTGTCTGATTTTGAAAATTTAAACGCATTTCCCATTGTCTGTTTTAATACCTTTTCTCTATAGTATATCAATATTTTTAGTAGCCATCGTGATGAGTTTACTGAAATGAGCTTGGATACAAGTCGTACAGTTTGTCATATACTTTGATGGTGACAAAATATTCTATCCCTCATTTGGGCTGTAACGAACACTTAGGGGGTTACTGTACATTACATATTTTCGGACATGACTTAACGTGGCGCCTAGAAATCGAACCAAATCCTGAGGCCATGTTCTATAATGCGTTCTGAATAGGCTAGGTTCAACACACATGGTTTTTGGTTAATGATAGATCACATGTAACATCTAACATGAATAAACTGAGTTTATTAGGTGGGACATGGGAAACACCGAAATCCTACAGTCATGTATTTGTATGCCCATTACCTCTGATCTTCGATCAAATGATTTTCTATTTCTCCCTCTCTTTGATGCTCAAACCAAGCAGTACTGAATAATGCATAACAGATTTACCAGTTTTGCTAATTTAACTTAAGTGACATCATGTGAATATTAGTTAACTTGAGTTTTCAATCTGATGCATTCTGTTATATTTTTACGAATAGTAAAATTTTCACTAGCAATAGTTAGATCTTCGCGCTACTATTTTGTAAGACAACGGTGCCCCGGTCAACTCACTGAGGTTTTCAGTTCTTCATCCACGCACCAAGCGTGCGTGATTCAGTCATACTGACAGATTGCCTTTCCATTAACACGAGTGCACTGAAGGATTTGTTTCACTTATGATGCAAGGGATTTCTTCTTGTGTACACAGAACAAATAAAGCGTGAACTGAAAAGCGAGGCAGACAGCTGTCTCTGTAGCGCTCGCTATGGATTCGAACTTTTGTTCGGTTTATTGAATGGATGCAGGAATCGGATCTTCAACTTAATTTGCATGTTATTCGATTTTTCCCGTGCGAGTTCAACTGTTTACACATGTACACCTATATAAGAACGAATGAGAACATGAAGCGGGAGGAAAATAATGGATTGTCTTGGTTTTCCCAAACATTATTCCAAAATACGGAACGGTCTAGTGAAAACCAATTGCTTCCAGGTGTTATTCCTCGGTGTGTTTGCGTGTGTGTATATGTGTTATCCGACCAAGTACGAACCACAACAGCCATCAAAAAATGAGTGCAAACATCAGTTCATCCAAAACTTAGCGTAATGTGTAAAAATAGAGAATAATTCACCCAGTAGCCGCGCGTTTGAGTGCGTTATGAGTGCAGTTCTGTTCTCCCTGTGCGACGACCTTTGGGGACTTTCAGCCGAAATGGGGCTAATGAATGTGTCCCTTTGGACGAGGATCCGCAAGTGTGAAACAGCGAATTTGTTTCACCACAGCACGAATATGCGGTCTTTCACACAAATAACTTTTTTTTCAACAATTTTCTATAACCATTTCCCCATTAATTCTGTTGGAAATAAGCGAAGGTCGGAATGCTTAGGAACCGTCCAATGTTTTGCTTCTCAACTACCATTCAACAATGTATATTGTAACATGGATGGGTGGGAAGAAACCTGGTTGCCTGATATCTGAGTGGTACTCATGAAAGGGTTACAATATAGTCACCGCTTGTTCATTTTAGGTAACGATGTGCGGAAAATTGAGAAAAATATAAAAAAAATGTTTCTCCCCTCTGGAACCGGATGGTCAAAGCTAGCGCGGGTAGTTGTCGAACATTAAGGCATTATAGTGCATTCTTTTGTCTGCTTGTGGCGGGTAATTGGGGAAACCGGACAAATATGGGAGGAAAGTTGCTCAAGGGAATATTTCATATCATTCTCTCTGGTCAGTTATGAAGATAACCCGCAGATAAAGTAGTATCTTTATCTACATTAAAAAATAATTGTCATTGTGTTGCACATTTTTCAACATTCTATTCATCGAGACTAACGCTGTGGATGAATAAGAAACAATTGAATGTTTGCTATGAATTGAACAAATATGTTCTCAGTTATTTAGAATATCAGCTGTAACAAAGTTATCATATTTTTTTAATTTCATACTTTCTGTACAGCTGTTTTTTCTGACTATTATTTCTGTACATGTGGTTATCAAAGTTGACGGCAAAACTGCACTCCTGAGGAACACGATCAAAGAAATATCCGGAACAGTAAAAATTCCAAGCCTGGGAGGAACTGACATAAATGTGAGATCAGTCAACCATATTAATGAGTATACTCACAACGAATACTGGACTTGACATACTTTGCTACCACCCATTTCGGTTACATGAGAATTAACTACCTTGTAGAAGAATATTTCATTTTGTCGATGCGCTCTGGAGACGGACTGTCCAACAGTCTTTCTGTGAAAAATTGTGATTCAAACCAAGAAATGCCATAAGGCCATGATAGTTTTGGAAAACTCATAGTACAAAACATTCATAGCATATGATTGATGTTCTCGATAGGGGCAGATCAACCTGGTCAGGTTTAACGCGCCATTTCTCACACCGGTGTAGAACCATGTTATCTCGGGACACTATACCTTTTCAACTTCAAGTGAATCCGTTGTAACTTCAAGTGAATCCA
>UZAN01039490.1:120540-161500 GCA_900618425.1 Echinostoma caproni
TATATATATATATATATATATATATATATATATATATATAGGTTATCTGTCTGACGGGCAGGAATTGTGGTAAGTTGTGTAACACTGAAAAACCAAGATACTTTATGATTGCTCATATTCGTTCGGTTTTATTATCAATGGAAAGGGAAGTAATCTACTTGTGATCGCTCTATATCGTTTGCCGAACTACAGGTCAAACATTGCATCTTGACACTCAGTGTTTGCCCAAAGGAAACGAACGGATTAGGGATCAGTTAATGAACCTCATTCAACTCGCCTGGAATTTAAAAAGTCCTCTTGCGGATGAAAGTGTTTCACATCACAACATAGAATCGTCAGCGTATTTTAAGCCCACGAATATGGAGCGAATACGAAGCTGTTTCACACAAAGGAAAGAGAAAAGAGGGGAATGTTGCCAGTTGTAGAAACGAATGAGCGACCAAGAGAATTCTCACTGGTAAAGCATGTGAAACGTCTGCAATCAAAGGTGTAATCTTGCATCAATATGTAAACGTTTAAACCAACATCACTGATCGAACGACATCGATTGATCAAACCGAACAAAGACGTTGATTAGTCCATAAAAAGTATTCTGACAAGCTCACACTTCTTGACCAGACCTGGAATTATTGCATGAACAAGTCCGGCAACGGAATCAAGCGGGGAACTTAAGGAGCGAAGAGCAAGCTGACGTGAGTGAACTTTGGCAGTAGCACCAAACTTTCAAACAATTTCGGAATGAATGGTATGTTTCTTAGGAAGAGGGGTTTCTTCTTGGAGTCCAGAGTCATCTTCAAAGGTCAGGAATTAGTGTACTTGTTAGATAATCAATAAAGATGCCAACTAGTTCAACTAACAGAGTGCATTCAATCATCTTTCAAAACTACGAATAATAACACATCGGGACCGGAAGTTGTGTTGCTCACAATTTTCCATAGCGGTTGGAAGATCACAGCGAAGCAGAGCTGTTGACGAATTGACGAGGTGTATGCTGAAAAACTAGGCTGAACTGTGAATTGAGGTTTTTAATATCGATGATTTCCTTCTTTCTGGTTATTAGTAGTGCAAAACAGGCATTCTATATCTGTCTACATGCCAAGACAAGTCGAGTTCCTCAGGATAATGCCTATGTATCACATATTTAGGCAATTTGTTTTTGATTTAATGATGATGAATCTAGTAAACCCGTTCGAATGAGATCTTCTGTCTGGGTTTGTAGGCTTATTGCTTCCTCTGATGCATATCTTTACGTGATTTTGATGAAAATCCACTCATACATAAATGACAACAGTTTCCAGGGTGCCAAAGGGATTAGAACAAAAAATTAAGAAACATAGTTACATTTTCACAGAGCTACTGGTCTGAAAACAAATTACTAACTTTTCTGGGGTCGCAGACAAACAATATTTTGGTTTATTATCCTGCATGAGCTTTAAAACATCATATACCGTTTTCTCTCACGCTGTACCGTTGAACACACTTGGTCGGTTTAAAGGTCAGAGTAAGTTGGTGATATTTAAATACGATGGAAATGTTTGTGATAAACAACAAAGGGCACTGGACAGTTGTTTCGTCCTGTTTGGGACTCGTCAGCCGTGCATACTTTTTGTGTCTCTGTCAGGACTCGAATTGCGATTCTTCCGGTTGGGACTTCAAAGCTTCACCATTGAGCTAAATGGTTGACGGTTATCACCTTGTGCTAATGACTCAACCAATTCAGATGATGTATGTTTGGATTAGCCCATTCGGTTTTATCACAGGCACCAGACACTGTTGATCATGTCCAGTTCTCTTTGTTGGTTATTACAAACATTTCCATCGCATTTAAATGCATACAAACAGTGAGGAATTAGCGATCTCCCAAGGACTGAAAACCCACATCCAACATCATCAACAGTGTCTGGTGGCTGTGAAAAAACCGAATGGGCTAATCCAAACATTCACCATCCGAATTGGTAATACACCATTTTGGACGACAAAATATTTTGGTCAGTTTATAAGAATAGATTCTATGTTTGTGCATCAATTCTGGTCAGAAAATTTATCAAAGTTGGAAAACACTAAAACACATAAAACAGTAAAAAATGCTTTGAAGTTATTACCTATACGCATCGTCACGGAGATGAATGGTTAACCTGATACGAATTAAGAACAATCAAATACATGATTTCGTCTTGGATATTTTCGTGTATTCATCGCTTTTATGATTTTGATATTATGTTCCCTTACCTGTGACGGTTACTACCACGTCGACTTTTCCCATTGGTGAGCAAAAACTACTCATCAAAGAGTCAGAACTTTTCGTTTTTTTCTTCTCTTGCTCTGTATCGGAGATCAACTTATTAACCTGAGCAATGTGTTCTTACCCCGGGCAACACATGTTTGACTGTTCTCCTCGATTTTTTCTTCTTTTTTGGCTCAATTCTGAATTTGACTTTTTTAGTATTTCTATCTCGTCGCCTGGAATGAAAAACACAAATGAGAAAACATTCAAAGTGAAAAACACCGCCCCACACAAATTCTGAACTTGTGCACTCACGTCCTTCTCTTTCCTGGTTAGGAGTCGGATCACGTAGGGTAAAAGGGAATTCTCCTAAATGTTAATACGAGAGGGTAGTTGAGAAAGGAAGAACGGGTGGATGGATGGGGATGGCGCAAAAATAAACAGAGATTTGACGAGTAATAAATTCTGCCATTAACGAATCAATGAAAACCAATGATAAACTATTGATTATCACCAAATACGACGAACGGTTTTCACATCTTGCTTCAAGAGACCGGGAAACACTATAGGGAATGAATAGAATAAAATGGAGAAAAGGTGTTGATGAATGAAAGAGGATCAAACTGACTACGGGGTTCGGAATTGCACGATGTTTTGTAGGGAAAAGAGGATGCGCTCAGTTCCACCATGCATTAGCGAATGTGCGTGGACCATCAGAGATCACTCTCGATGGTGACAGGTAGATGGTTAGCAGACTTCACTCTAGAGAAATATCCGCAGTGAAGGGTGACGGAATTCGTGGAAAATGNAATGTAGAACGGGAAAAACTAGGCACTTGGATGTGTTAGGACTAAGACCAGTTAAGTTGGAAAACTGTTGGATTTGAGATGGATTTGAGTGAAGCGGAGGAATTTGGTTGACTCGCTTACTTCGATGTGTGCAGGAAGTGGGAACGGAATGGCACTAATAAAAGTAGAAGAGAGATGTGGAGATAGAACAGCACCTTGAAACAAGCGGAAATTATTATTTCATGTACTCTTGCTTAATCTGGTGTACTTGACTCTGGGTGAAATAGTCAGACAGCCATGAGAGTAGCTGTCTCGGAGTGCCAAAACACTCAAGTATGAAAAGAAAGGATGATTGAGAAATCGAATCAAATGCAGAACAATAGTCAAGAAAAACGCCAAGGAAAGACTTGGCTGAATTGTTCAGTAACTTAATAAAATGGATTAGAGCTGCCACAGCGTCTTGTGTAAGCCCAGTGAATTCATACGCAAACCATTTAGTTAAATATCACCTCTAATTTGTTACACGCCTTCTCCAGTTTTCTTCTATCTCGCTCTCACTCTTGTCGGTACCAATCAAAGCTTTCTATTCGCACGAGCTCATCCGAAACGTTTCATTGCAACCAGTTTTCTTGTACACATACAACGACTGTGTTAGAATTAATGCATGTGTTCCGCATAAAGGTTTAATCTGGGAATTTTACCAAGTGTGAGCGAATGTCAGTGATGAGCAATAATGACAGCGTCATCTTGACATCAGAGGTGCAAGTAAGTGCAGTCTGCAAGCGGGTCCGCCAGCGATTTTTTAATTTAAACACATTTATGAGTCTCTTACCAGGCAGTGATTTGAGGGGAGCGCAATCATGAATGCGCTTAGAAATGATGCTGTTATTACAATGCAATACAGCACATTGAGTTTTACCCGTTCAGTTCTCGATACCTACCCCCGTTCTCTCAACTGGTCAGAAATCACCTTTATTGAATGCAAACACCCGAGTAATATTGATTAGCAATATCATGATATTCAGATATCCATACCGAAAACATTTTCACGTTTTGATCAGGTAGGTAAAGGTGATTTTTAAAGAATAAATTACCTACTGATAAAATGTTCCAATTAAAGATCGATTCGCACGTTTCCAACGTGAAGTTGATGAATAGAGATCAGGACAGTCGTACCAATTGACTGTGACTGATCACACTTCACTTTTTTCATTTCGACTGACTGCACAATACAACAAACAATGCGTTTTTTGGGGCGATAGATTTTTTTGCATTCCGCTCAGAACGGAGATGGCAATTCGCGAGAAACACGCCAGAGAATGGGAGGTTTAAGCCGAATTAGATTCTGGTTCAACGTACGCATTATCCTCCTTATCATCCTCGTTGTTTTCAGAAGCAAGCAAGCTACAATTTGGGCAGCATTTGATTTTGTCTCTTTCTTGCCTGTGTCACAATTGGAACGGTTGGATCTGTTGAGCATACTCCCTGCATCCTGAGTCCAATCTCGCTGTCTGTCTGTCTGTCTGTCTGTCTGTCTGTCTGTTTGTGGATTGACTAAACGTAAAAAACGTTAATGAGCAGTGTCACGCAATAGTTTGTGCACCTGTTTTGCACGTCCGTGTACATCCATTGCGGGTTGGATTAGTGAGATTGGGTTGTCTGTGACGAAAGAATTGAACAGTTCTAAAGTGTTATAAAACTGCACCACAGGAAAAGACGACTGACCGGTCGGTAAACAATACAGTATTGGTAGCGCAGAAGTTGATTGGTAAAGGTGTCGTCATGCGTATAATAATAATAATAATAACAATTACTATTATTATTATGTGATGAAGTAGACTGATGTCAGTGAAATTTGTGATCAAATACATTCTGATCACCAAATCAACTACAGGTTATTTGAAAAAATCACTAATAAGTTACTGCTATTTTAAGTCTTCGTTGTCTGGTTTTTTCTCTAGAGCGTACTGTATTGAGTCCGGCACAACGAACCTATAAATAAGAGGACACAAGTGTTTGATCACATCACCTATGCTATTGGATTTAAACATGCAGTTAAATTACACTTTTAGTCATTTTACTACCCCAAGTAACAGAAGAAAACTATCTTTCGTTAAATTTCGCCAGGGGCAGGTATTTGAAACGCCAAGTAGTTTGAAAGGACACGATAGAGTGAATTAACTTGTTTCAATGCTTCATCAGCTGCAGAAATGCAGTTCTCCATGCCTAACTCGAGAAGGACGGAGATGGCTGAGGCAGATCACGTTTCGAGGGAGGTGATGGTGTTAGTTGGATATTTCTGTAGGATTATGCAAAAGGAAAGAAAGCAGCAACGTATAACTAACCACATAATTAGGCTCATTTCACTAGAGGGAGTGAAGACCAGCAATGTGACTAACTGACAGTGCATACGCCGTGAGCCTTCGACGAGGGCAGATGAGGGTCTCTTGCGAGCTGGTAATAGAAACGCCGAGTGGTGGATGAATAGTCGTTTGCCATCTCTTGCCAGCCTCAAACCTAACTCTGAAAACGTATTTTGGTCGAAATGAATGGCATCGATTCACTGGGTGGCTTACCTACTATTCTACTGTAACTAAATCAGCATTGATTTGGAAGACCGTTCTTGAAACTTTATCTTCACGCACAACCTTAGACTGCTAATAATAAACAGATCGATAGGTTTCAGCGGATGCGTTTTTCTAAACTGATATGGAAGAGGCGGATATAGTGAGAGGCGTTTGATCAGAGTAAACAGGTGGATTACTGTCATCCGTGGTTTTTATCAGATAAATCAATTTTGATTGACTGTCGCTGCCAATGACATTTAACGAACTCTAACCAGTAATTATGTTTCGCATAGCTCAGGCATTTCTTTTGAGATGTCCGGAGTTCAAATTCCGAATCGGACTTTCATTGTGTAATAGTGATTGCTCTAGTAGGAGCGAAGCTGGAGTCTGGCGCTTTGTAAGTAAAAGTGAAGTCTGATTATTGGTCAATCGAAACCAATATAGTCTACCGTGGACGACTGATCACAATGAGACTATGAATTAAATGAAAATTCACACGGACTGCTTACCTTCCCTATCTGTCCTGTACTGGATCAAACTTTTTCGACTCAATGAGTCCCGAAAGATTCTCACTTGCATCAATTTGTCCAAAGTATACTCAAATCTCCATTGTGACTTATTTTGACTGGATTTTTCCATTATTTGATCGGATAGCACGCTTTGGATATGCGATTTCAGGTATCATTTACGTTAGGAATTTATGAACTTCAAAGGCGTTATCAGAATTTCGTGATTTTCTTATGGGTACACCAATGCTCTCCGCTTAAATCAAGTGCAGACAAGTCTTGATTTCACGATTGATCAATCCGAGCACAGTTTGTCGGTGAATTGACGGTGCAGCAAATCTATGGTTCGCTCTCTCCTGACATACGTATGGTCAGCCCAGAATTTCCATCTGTTGATTTGATCAATGCGTGTTCGCTCTCGGCTGACGCTTATCGATTGATATACCGATGAGTCATTTCTGTAGTTTAAAATTGCACTGACCAGTTGTCTTTGAGCTACAGTTATATGGGATCATAATTTAGAGAGTACGCAACCAATTGGTGAGATTTTAGGGAGCGTCGTCTTGGGGTAAGGAAAATTTTATCTTGTTTCAACGATGTAATCTTGATTCTGATTTTGATGATGGAACTGATTCGGATGACAATGATGCTGGTGATCGATGTACGATAGAGCTGAATCAGTGTGCACTGTATAACTTGATATTGTCGTGTGACAAGCCTTGGATACCGAACGTCACATAAGTGTTCAATAATGTGTGAACATTTAGGCGGTAAATCCCTTCATTATGGTTTAAGATGCAAAAGATGTGAAGGATTTTACTATTGGAAGTCAGATTTTAAGTGAATTTGATTTCCTTTTTCTGGAGTTTCGGTCCGGTGTTCGGTTCGATTGAATCATTTCTCAGATTTGATTTTTTGACGAGATTTCAGATGTATTTTCAGACAGTTGGTTGTGTCCACAAAAGTTGTCAATAGGGTATCAAATCACGTGATCTCTTCTACCGTAAAATTCTACCCCCAGTGCCTGAAAGCTAGCCCCCAAAACACATTGGATGCAGTGTACTCAGAAAGAGTGCCGATGTCGGTCATGCACCTCCACACACGCACCATCGTGTGAGTCAGTCAGACGGTTATCAATTTTCTCCACCTTATCCTGATTTCTAAGCGATCCGGGGTACGAACCGATGTTGTTACAAGGGGACAAATGGCTTGAGAAATCAAAGTTTACAAGTTGCAAACCCGCCCCCATAAAATCATTACTGCAAAATTAAAGAATTGACGCTACCATAACAAAACTCAATATACACATAGAGTTAGAATGACATGATTTATGCATGCATATTCGTACACATCAATACAGCTCGAATACTTGTCGGGTTTTATATCACTTTTTGATAGTATTTCAAACCACTTGAGTCATTGTAGCGCATTCATGTGTTATTGTTAATTTTCCTGAGAAGTTTTGCCCTCCAAGTCACCGAGTTTAAGGTATGGATGAGTTAGAAGATAGATTTCCCCCAGATGCAAACTATTTTTAGACCAATCCGAGCTTCAGCTGAATGCTTCTAAATGTTTTAAATGTCTTTTTGATCTTCCGCAACCTAAGCATCAAATGGGACCCTCGATAATCGCCTCAGTACCGATGACCAGAACACATCATCATTGAATACTCTGGAATCACTGTACGGACTAAACTAGGGTGGCCCTCGCCCCGGATCTGCAAACCAGTATTAGCAAACTACGTTACTTATCCTTCCGTATACGCAAGCTAAGACAATTTAGACTGAAGTATTTAATTATATGTTCTTTTATTTCACAATGAATTTTTCTTACCATACTTTATTTCCCCCCCCCCCCCTATTATTTTCTCTCACCCACCGAATAGTAATTCCATCACCTTTTACCCGGGCTATGTTCACTCTCGCTTGTTCATCGAGCTTGACGAATTGTTCTTCCTCAGTGATATTTTGTCCTCTATCCCGTTGCTTTCAGCTTAATTGACCAGTGAACTGGTACAAGGGAGAAGGATGTTCTTCAATCTAGATGACGGTTTTTTAGGTCCGTTCTCGGGTTAAATCTTGGCCTCTTTCATTGCGTGCTCTTATCTGTGAGTTGTATGGACGTGTACACTTGATACAGTTCGATGGATTTATTTACTAAGTTCATCAAAGAGTGTCGAATGTCCATAAATTCTCTGACAAGTTTTGAATGGGCTTGTCCTCTGTTGGTTGCACTGAAGTGAAGTCAAATTGACGTTGTCTCGATCTTCATAGATCGAGATTAATGAAAGCGGGTCAATGGGCATTCACAGATCTTTGTTGATTGTGTTCCTTTCAGCTTGTCCAATGCAGTATTTTGAGTCGTCGTCGTTGTAGTCTATCGTATAGATGACATTGCTCTTGCTTTTCTCGATTGTTTATTTTTATATTTCATTTTTTATTTTGGTTGTGAAATAATTCTCTTTAGGTAAGGGATGTTTGTCGTCTATCTGAATTATGTATCGTCCAAGCAGTCTTGCTGTCATTTTCGAAACACCCTTGATGTACGGTGTTGCCTTCTTTGGGTCAGTGTTCGTTCGATGAAGTTGCGTGTGCAGCCGCTGCGATAGCATGCTCTGAAAACGTGGTGTTTTTATTCTCTTTCTAACGGTGTAAAGGTACTGCAATGTGTTTGGACGGTTCCGAACACGGTCCCGACACAGCTGCTTTTGTGACTCTGTGAATTATTACTTTTGTAATTACCAATTGCATCCATATGGGTTGCACTGCAGTAAACCGTTTTCTTCATGATTTCTGATATTTTTCTGGTAAACAAGATTTCTGAAAATGTCCCCCCCCACATACACATAGTTGTTCCAGTCCAACAGTAATCTGGATTTAAGTCAACAGAAACCATAAACAAAAGAAGAACACGAACGGCAGAAGCAGACCACGTTCACTCCGCCAACACTGTAGATGTCACCTCAACTGGTGACGAAATGTTTGCAAACCAGTTGCCAATTTGGGTGAACTGACAACGATGCTTTTAGGTCCATCTCAGCTATAAGTACCGATTTTCGATACTTTATCATTCGTTAGCTGTGTTGCTCTTAATTCTAAAAACATTGTAATCAGAAAGTTATGCTATCTTCATGGATCCTTTTGCAATAACAATCCAAGCTATTCGCTCAATCCCGATAAGCCCACCTGCGGTAAAGTTACCAAAACCCGATCTAATTTTCCTCTTCACAACTCCCAGTATAAACACTGATCGCAATGTACAATGCTATCCTAGTTGGCTCACATTCGAAAATACAAAAGTAAGTTTTTCATTCTAAATCTACTTAGATGGCCTTATTCTTCCCACTCTTCATCCTTGTTTTATCCAAGTTTACGGGTAAACATTTTTAGACTAAACTGTAGGCATCGACAACTCCTGCACAGCAGGTACTTTTTAAGTCGAAAATTTGCACTTTTCAAATATCGCTTTCCCGGGCACACCGACAACCAACCAAGTGACAATAGGAGATGGATCAATGTGAACAAGTCCTGAATTGCATTCAAACNACTGATTTCACCTAATCTCTCTGTTTCTCTTCCTCTTTCTTGTTCGGAATTGCATCTCAGTGGCTCACGAAGAATCCGTGATTTGCTCTTCAGTTGAATCATCAACCCTGATCATACAAAGAAATCGTCAGCTAAACCAATCTATCTGCGTTGCGGCACTGTATGTGTGCACTCTGGGCACTACAGTTTAGACGAAACAAGCTGTTAGTTAGTCCTCGGATGCTGCACTTATGATTGGCACTTCACACAACCTTTACACAGAGATGTAAACAAGCATGTCGCTTCTCCTTGAACCTTCGGGTCTACGAAAACTCCTGACGAAAGGTATAAACATCAGGTTAAATCTGGTCGCATGCCTAGATCCGTGCACTTTGAAAGCCACACCAGTGCTAACCCTATGAAGATCTATGCGATCAGGTTTGATCCTGTTGTCGGATCGGTATATTACTCCTCTGGTAAGATAATTGATGGCTCACTCAGACGCCGACGTGATACTCTATGGCCCTCGATTGGAAAGATCATGTATTCATACTGTGTCCGGTTCGTTGGCACAGTCAAAGTCGGTATTCAGTGTGGTTGCTGTTTAACATTTTCAGCTGTAATTTCTTGCACCACGTTATCGTAGAAGTGCATGTATCGTGTATTGTAGATCAGATTTCGTTCACCTTTTTGGGTTTTTCTTGCACGTAAATTAACCACGCTGCTGCCGATTATAGTGTTCTCAGTTGGTCTTGTCTCTTCTTCCACTTATGCTGGTTACATTTTTTCTCAAATAGCTTGACACGGCTGCAGATTTACATTCAGTTCAGCCTTTGTCAACGCAACTCCGCGGGATCTCATAAAACGGAATAAAAGCAACAAAAGTGAATGCAATTCATCTCTTTACTATCGATTTTTACTGATCGACATAAAGAACAAACATTAGCTCCAGTCAAAAACGATGATCTCATCGGACATTTTAAACTCTTCCTAGCTCGATAACCGGTAGCATCTCTAGAATGGAGTTGGTCATAGAGATCGTAAACTTTTTATCATAGGCTTAAATGACAATCTATGTAGATTTTTGAAGGAGGTTATGCTTAGGATCATGTAGACGGTTCACCTTAGAATCTGTAGTAATTACGCATTATACATAAAAGTAGCAAGAGTCATCAACTCCCGGACTTAAAGATACCAAGGCTTTGATAGAATTCAAAGACTGTTATTTTTAGTTTATTGGGACGCATTAAATTCAGCAGATAATGCTTTCGATGAGCGATAATTTTATTCATATTATACGATCCACCCAGCCTTTGCATTAATACTGGCACCGCATCGTGCATTGCGCCACAATCAATCTGACTAGCCCCGGTAGCTCGCTTTCTATTGGTCAATAGGGGAAATGATTTGAGCGTCTTCTTGACTGATCATGTCTCGCTATTTTAGATCACCACCGAAACCTATACATCAAATATGGTATAAATAAACGCCTATTTGAGTAAATAATCTGAAACATTGTGAATTTAAAAATGCACGCAAACTTAGATTATGTCACCACCTGTGTGCTCTCATTGCAGACAAAATTTTGTGGTTGTATTTAGTGTAATTTCGGTCTGCCACTTTTTTCTTACAGAAATTTATGAATTTGTTCCTCTGCAATAAAACTTTCATCGACACTACTCTCGACTTCCTTTAGGAGAAAAGATTTCAGCAGGGAAGTGGGCCCTTTATTCTATTCCCGACCAGGTATGTTACAAAGAATGAATGAATTTGCTGCTGATTATGTGGTTGTATGTGCGAGACCATTGTAGTAATCGGAGGGGAAACTCACCACAACCATGCAATCAGTAAGAGAGCTTGTCAACGTCACAGGAATACACTCTATTGCTCATCATTTGGTATTCCTTCGTATTTGTATTTTTATAGACTATTACGAGAACAGAAATATTCGCATTTCAGTCAAAAATTACATATCTCATCAATAGAAGGAAAAATATAAATAAAATATTTAACCTTTAAGGTTACTGAGAAATTCTGAAGAAACGCGCTCTTGGTTCACAAGGATTCTGACAATATAGAGAACTGGGCAATTTCTGTAGAGACTAATGCGAGAGGGTAATAATCGATAAGAAGAACGCGTAGACGTATGAGAGCAACATTTAGATAAATCGCCATGTAAATGATGATTGGGGACAGAGATGATTCTCTATGCAAATGTTTCACATGCGGATAAGTATGTATATAAATTCCAGCGTCACTGTGACAAACTAATGCTGTATTTGTTGGTGTACAAGGTTAGTGGAAAAGGAGCAAACAAACCCTGGGTGTTTACAACTACAAACAGCTTCTTGATCACAAAAGCCACGACCAGATAAGCCTTAGTTGACACTGGAGCTACACTGTGTCCATACGTCAGAAAATGTACAGGGACACACTCTGTCCTTTTAACTACCTTGGCAACTTGCCATTCCATTTCAGTGTGCGTTGTGTTCATGTCTCACTGCAACTTTCGGTCTATGGTGTTTGTATTTTTCCTCTCTTTTAGATTGTCAGTTAACCCCCTCTACACGGAGAACATCCTGTCCATCGACGGCTCCAGCTCACACCCAGACTCGGCCCACTTGCGGTTGTCCGGTTCACCCGTTCACGGGGGACATCCTGCCGCACACACGAGCCAAGCATATCACACCTTCTGGTGTCGATTAAAGCCTTCTTTGCATGCAGTAATGACTTAGGCAGTCTGCATTTCATCCAATTACTGTTAAGCCAAAATGATCAGCAGGGAACAAAGACCTATGTTCTTATGCCTACACTTCACAGTATTCCAAATGTCTCCACAACACCTCAGTGGTTTTCGGTACCGGGACCGACGCAATACCAACAATAAACTGGCAGTTTTCTCGAGGAGGAAAACACAGACAAACCTTATTAATGACACACCTAGATAAAACCGCCGTTGTTATCATCACAGATCTACCGCGTGTCTGGGTGAAGTTCTTTTGAATGAAACACTCCAACAATCGTTATATATGAGTGCTGGCTTTATAACTTCCATTTCCTGAACAAAGCTCCCTACTGTGTAAAGTTCGTGACGAGTAGCATATTCACGGTTTCCAAATGAAAATTTCGGCTCCGACCTTACTGGAATCAATCACGACATGCTTTCATTGAGATCCGAAAGAGCTAAATACGGGTGACGGTTATTTTCATTTTCATTTGGGGTTTATTTTAAAGCGCATAAGAAGAATATGGTAGCACATCACCATCCGGGAAACGCTTCAGTCAATGGGGATGAGGCAGATGAGTAGTCACGTGTCCAAGCGATGCGCTCAAACACGTTTTGGCCTCGGTCACAAAATTCGGATATCTGACATGAACTGTGACATCTGATTATTTTCACCTTTGTTAGCTGAGGGACTTGTGTTTTTTGTACACGTTCAAGCCTGTACACAAAATAACATGTATCGCAAAGGCTAACTGTGAAACTTCACACGAAAAATGCTTTGAAGCATCCGTGGCATTGGAGATTTCATAGGTGAATTTATCGTGTGCATAGCAAATGAAGCGTGAACTGCGAAGCTAGGAAGCACTGGATAGCTGCTTCAACCTGGTTGGGCCTCATCAGCAGTGCGAATTCATCGACCCAACTGGGGATCGAAATTGGATCCTCCATTACTCACCTGACATTGGAGATTGTTCTACACGCCTCACGATTCGGTAGATGTTGGATCATTCTCAGCTTCCTTCAATCAGTGGAGAAGCTAGTCGTATTTGTTCTTCATCACCAACCAGCAAATAGAAGCCGAAATCCAGAAACATTTTCTAGGAGTACGAATCCGTTCGATGAAGTTTCATTCATGAGTTTCTGCGAAAGCACCCTGAACTCTCGCGATTGGCGGCAAAATTATAGTAATTGTAGTAATGGTAGTAGTGGCACGCAATAAACATGAAACACGAATCACTGACTAGCAGTCGCGGATGCCACACTGGCACTTGCACGCGATATTCCACGTAACTGAGACGCGAGGAAAAGACCACAGGAGTAGTAGTTTGTTTATTGAAAAAAAATAAGAGGGATTAAATAATGTGTACAAAACAAGCTCATCGGTCATCTAGGCCTCTGCCAATCGCGTTCTTATATTTCTGCCTTTGTTCTGCTTCTGTCTAGGCCGCACAGGTTCTCATTGACTGGTACGATCTACCTATGGCATGTAGTTCAGAAGCTGTGGCGCGCGCGTGCTTTGCTGACGTCACCCGTGAAGCTCGATTGGTCACAGTTGTCCTAAAACTGTGACGCGTCGCTCCAGGGTATGCATTATCTCGCAGGCTAGGATCACCAAAATGTTTGGTGTTTTGTTTGTCAACCACACGCATATCGTTTAGTGCTTCCCCTCAAGCTCATCAGACATGGTAAATCCGTCCGTGAATCTGACTAAATCAGTTGGAATATCTCCGAAACTAGAGCAACCGTTCGATCGCTTTCATCAATTTCTCTATCCAACGTGGATTTTCCCAATCTAAAGTTCTACTCAAAATTGTGATTGAAGTGTGTTTTCAAGGGAAAAAACCCACTCAGTCAATAATCCGATGATTTTAAAACCTTTTGTCTTATCGGCTTCACATCAAGAAACCATGAACAATCATCGAACAGTTATCGATTATCCTACATGAATTCATGGACTTCGTGTGGTTGCCGTCAGCAACCCTTCACAAGCGCTCTTCTTCTAGCGCAAATCCACATTTATAGTTCTATTATTCATACCCGGGTTCGCATCCCAACGCACTCGCCATAACAATGCATATGGAATGAATCTGCCTCACGTTACTAGTTGATCGATCAATTTTGATGTTCCGAACCCCACCACATAATATCTACTTCGATAGTGAATGCATCGGTCTACCACTGATTAGTTCCCTCGAAAAACTGCATTTTTATCCAACTTAATCAAACTGCAATTTCCTGGGTGACTAGTTGTACTAGAAACCACAACTGGTTACCCGTGAAACAATACGTAACCATTTTGTTATGTTCCCTATCAACGCTTAGCGATTCAGAAGATATGGCTGGTCTGTAGAATTTGGAACCGTATCGAAGAATCATCGTTTCACACACCACTGAACACGTTCCGTAAAATGTTAAATAACTTCTTCATTCTGGATTGGAACCATCCACATTGTGTGTACTGGAATGCCAACGCTACCACGGAGAAACTGTGCACTGCAAACGTCACCCACTTGGAGCGGGCAGATATGATGTAAACGGTGTGTGATTCAAAACTCTCTGATGCTGCACTCGTTCGTCCCATGTAAGAGATTACTTCTTTCATGACGATTCTTAAATTACCAGTCTCTCACAATCAAATCCTAATCTTATGGTAAACCTTATGATAAATCCATACTGAACAGAACAACGCAAATACATCTTCGATTAGACTCATCTGGTCAGGAAGTGAACCGTGCCCACGGCGAGTAGACGTATGAAATTTACTACCAACATCTCAATATGCAGTACTACCGAGGGGTAACTAGTCATTCACAATTGAGTGCGCACGCTCACCAGACCAGGTCGTAAGATTTTGCAATAGACTGACTCATTGTTCAAACAATACGGAATAGACTTCGAGTGAAAATTAAACCATTACACCAATACAGTTTTCATTACATACATATTTATTTATACACAATACAAAATAAAGTACGTATTACGATACTGTAACTTTTGCACTGAAACCGAAAAATCGGATATACCAAAAAGGCCTGATCAAGTCTTTGATTGAAAGCCATGAAAAAAGATACACTCTACTAATTGCTCAACCAAATGGACCAGTCAGTCTTCAACTGCCTAAAGCTCAACTTTCCTCAACGCACGTTTCAACTTCAATCACATCCAAATGATTCTATTAGTGAACATATGAGAGGTTATCACATCAGATGATCATCTTTCGCAGTAACGGTTGCACAGTTAACTTATTATGATTTGTCCCCCTGATCAGACATCACCACGGAATGAATTAATCACGCTCCGAATGTACCCGGTGCCAATCTGAGGATATTGGTTCGACCAGATGTTTTTTAGCTTCTTATTATTTCATTGAATGTATGTCTGTTTGATCACGTAAAATATTTTCCCAATCTAACCGATGCACGTGCAATATGCGTAAGCGAGGTAAATCAAACTTCTCATATGTCCTTTTACTTATACCTCTTTCGATCGAAATCCACCGGAATTCATATACGCTTATCCTTTCATATTGATCTGTAACTCAATGTTTACTTCAAAATTCCTAATTCCTGAAGGGACTATTGCCTTCTCCAATGTTTGATGAGAAATTCCAATTGGTCAAATAAAGTCCATTAAAATTCTGTTCGATCTTCTTCATTTTCATGACAGTCTAGGTGCGGGCTGGCATTCATTTAAATGACTGTGCCTGGGTTGGAGAAATCCCCGGTTATTGTGTATCTCGGTCTTCGTCGACCACCCACGAGCTACTCAGCTCCCCCGTCAGTGGAATACAAAATGCTTACCTCGTAGACTCAACCAGCTCGGTTTTCACGTTCACTGAGTGTATCCTTTGTTTGTTGTTAGCGTTGGTTGATGGGATGCTCTGCGTAACAATCAATACACTTAGCCACTAATTTGATGCATTGTTTCGATGAGATCACATATATCATGATCATGATAGCCCGAGTGACAGAGTGATATGAAAATAACGGAGATCACCGATTTTTCATTTTTTTTCCCCGTGCGTATCGATTTCTGATTGAGTCAGATTTCATTAACCCACGATTGGCTAACTCATGATTATCACATATGCCTCACCATCGCCATACAAACTTCATATCAGCAACAACGATTTGAACAATTAACGTTGCCTTAGAAGCTCATTCGGTGGACTCCGGTGAATTCTGAGGAAAACCTATCGGGGCAGTCAGTTTAATTACTGACTGGTGGATGCCACATGCCTCTGTAAGTTGAATGGGTAATTCGAATGTGAAAAGATCAATGCTATCTGTGTGGTCTCGTATTTCATCCGGTAGAGCGTGCACATACAAATTGTAGGCAGCGTCCATGCGTGGGTTCGAATCTTACCGAGGCTACTGAACTTTTCACAAATTTTAATAGCTTCGTCCCACTCTATCAGAAACGTAACCTCGTACGCAATCTACTTCAGAGAGCAAGGCGCATCTGTTCAGAAGATACTTTGAAGGACGAACTTGAACTAGTGAGGGGAGCCTTACTGGAAAATGGCTATCCTGAGAAGTTTAGCGACCGTCATTGGACTGAACAGAATAAGCCAACAAAATTGCCAAAAGCGGAGAAGAAAATGCTTTTTATAAAACTTCCATTCAAAGGTAATGCTGCCATTCAGAGGGTCAGTAGAGTTTTATCCTCAGCGGTAAAATCTACATTCAATTGTGCACAGCTAAGATGTGTGTTCTCTACGTTACCAAACATCCGATGCTACAACAAAGGTAAACTGCCTATGTTGACCTCATCTATGATTGTCTAACAATTCAAGTGCACCTGTGGTGCAACTTACATAGGTCGAACGACAAGGCAGTTATCTCAACGGATCGAAGAATACAATCCACGCTGGTTCACACAGGATTTGTGTCAAGCTCGATCGCTGCTCATCTGGTAGAGACGGGATACTTGGTTGACATGCGCTCAGCATTTACGATCTATCGAGTCTCACCACACCCCTCGAGATCAATGCGGTTTCGGACGTTAACAACCGCGGATGCGATTAGCAACCGACTCATGAAGCCTGAGCTGTACGCACAACACAAACTGATTCAAGCTCTCAAACTCCCCTGGCCAGGGGAAGAAAAACTCGCTTGTTCACACGACCATGACGTAACGCCATGACGTAACCACTTTGGTTATGTGATCCAAAATGCGCACAAATTTTGAGTTCTTTTGGGCTCATTACCAAACACATGACTCATCCACCTTTCTTTTTGTCCTTATTGAAATTGTTTCATATAAATGTGATTGTAAAGGCTTGACAAGGAATTCACCGAAAATAGATGTTCGCCTACACTGTGTTCTTTTCACAATCGTCATGCAAACTTCAAATCTGCCAAACAGGAATTTGAACATATTACATTGGTTGATTTGGCCACACCAAGATATCATACAATAAATTTATGCAAGAACCAAACTTGTGATTTGGTTTCGGAAGCCTATTGGATAGTTATGCCCAGCCAAAAACGATATTTTTAGTAATCTTTTACTCACCCCAAGTAGATATTCTAGTAATTTTCTGTCTCCATTAGCACGTGATACTTGAAGACCATTTTTCATCTCTGACTGATCAAAATACTAGTGAAACACATTTGGAACCATCATATACTTTCCTAACTGATTTTTGTGCTATAAGCATTTTGTTTACATTGAGGCCACTGTCACTTTTTCAACTGTTTCAACATTCTTGCAAGTCATCCCCATTCGATTTTTCCATTGCGGTTGGATCGGTCGATCAAAAGCGGTGTGAACTGCAAGTAAGAACGAGTGAGGCGACACTGTAATTCGATCCGCCCCCCCCTCCCCACCCAGGTTCAAGACAGATGAAAATGTCACATTCATATGATTCCGAGATGAGTTAATTCCGTTGGGCATAGGCATTACATCAACTAGGGTTGTCTTGAGAGTTAGATGAATTGATATGGGGTTGATCTCTGAGGTTGCTGTTAAGTTTCGGAATCTTATGCCATCAGAGTAAACAGAACCAAATGTGGAAATTTGAGTAGCCCTGCTATTCAGTATCACAACTATACCGTTAGAGCGTTATGTGTCCGATGCTGCCAAGTTCGATAACTGAGGGGGCAGGGATGAGCTGGTTATTGTGGTCACTTTACACCCAACATTCATAAGGATCGTGTGCAACAATGGTTCATAAAACGTTTAAATATCAGTCACCTCCCTGGGCCTGGGTCTAATATTCATCTAACTCTCTCTCTATCTATCTATCTATTTGTCTATCCCTACATATACATACATATATATATTTAGTGCGCAACAAAAGAATAGTAACCACTGTATTTCCCCTTTCGTGCACTCAGAACTGCAAAATGCACAGTGTGATATAGTATACCAAATTTCAGAACGTTACTGTGGTAATTAGAGCAGAAAATGCTAAAACGGGGATGGTGGTGGTAAAGGTACAGTACCCCACTCAACTGAACTTTTATTCGTACTACTCCAAGTTGTATGTAAACACCTAATTGCTTGATGACCTCAATATCCACCGATAAACTTCTAACAATACAAGTTTTGGCTTTGATCGATGTTCACTCACCGTTCCTTAAGGTGGGTGAATAGTTTGCCACTGGACTGGTAATTTGTGGAATCCTCGTACACTGACCGAGCCCATTTCAGTTAAAGGTTCTCAATCGGATTTGGATCTCGGTTACAGTTTGACCACTGATTGATGTTGACCCCACAGAACAACAGATAACATTTTGTACTGTTTGCGCAGTAGACTGCAGCCTCGTCATGCTAGAATATTGTGTCAAAGGGTAATTTTCTATGTAGCATTGGGATCAGAAATTAATGAAGTATACGCCACGGAATCGTTAATGCCCTCAAGTCTAGTTTACTTTGACCGTTGACTGCGGAGGCTCCGTGAATCTTCACTGAGATTCCATTGTTGCTTCTTTGGTCACCGGGATAAGCTTGATTACTTGGGTGCACCACCTAGTCCACTGCACGAGTCACGTCATCCCGCTTTTCATGGGTTTATCGCTCGCCTTCCTTGTTGTCAGGACCACTGGTTCGTCTGGGTTTGTGAAACTTTTGAAGAGTAGAACCACGGGGATAGGACTTTGAAATTTTGTTCACCCCCTCCCCGTACCCTTTTACCACGTTTCTGCTCAACTTAATAAGTAGTACATTGTTTTTTTCTGAAATTTAGCATGCCGTTTGTGTACAGTGTGTATTCAGTCATTCTGACCAAATATGGTTTCTTCGGAAAATACAGAAACAGAAATAGTCGGTATCACACTTTTGTCACGCATTGTATGTGTTGGGCAACTAGTCATGCATTCACGCTTGACATGTTCTACGAGCGTTGTCCAGACAGACGGGCTTCTAACACAATTGGTTATGTCACGTGAATATAGTGACCATTCAACCAGGACGATCAATCACTCTATGGGTTGTCAGTTTTGTATATGCGTCGAGCATTTCGCAAATGCAACCATGCTGATGCAGATGGCTTGGCAGCTTAGGATGTACCAAGAAGGCAAAAGCGGTAGAAAGACTGCTCACTGTCCCACTGGAGTTGATTATACTTACTGTGCTCTGCAACGATGCAAATATTCAGTTGACATTTGTCTTCAAAGTCAATTGGTAACTGTCTCTTTCTAGTAATATATAAAAATCATACATTTTTAAGGTGGTTGTATTTTGAATTCATAGACCAACTGCTAAAGTACTTTCGCTTCAAATGGTATCCCAGTTAAATTTAAGTGAATGATTGTAATACGCTTGTCTACTGTCTCATGGAGTCCACTCTAAAGAAACAGATTCCTTGATGCATTACATAGTGCTGTTTCTTGATAAAAGGTACGAAGCTATGTAACGGTCCGCTGTTTAGGCGACACTAATGCATTAAGTAGATCGCAGAATGAGTCCATTGCTGTAATCGGAAGACAGATCGTAGGCGAAGCCAGAATTGTGTGCCCAAAAAAAACACTTGTTCAGCCACTTAAACTTCCACGGCCCAAAGCGGACAACATCACGTTTGAGTGTTGTAATGGCCCAAATCAATTATCAACGCTTACGTAACCCGTTCTCATGTGAACAACACAACTGGAGACAAACATATCCCTACCCTATCCCTTTGCTATAATAATTTGACCTCGACTTTTTAACCACAACACAACACCCTACCGTTGTTTTCTGGCGTTGAGTAGATTCTATAAAAAACAGCTTCTCCACAATAACCTGGACGATACGGGTCTCTATCCACCATTGACATTTGTCTATATACTACTTTTCTTGTCAGCAACAGTTTACACGCTTTCGCGACCAAGTCCCTTCTTTTTCAGGGGGGAAATTCGTGAACTGAAAAGCTAGGAAGCACTGAACAGCTGTTTCGACCTGGTTGGGTTTCATCAGTAGGACGAATCCATCGACCCATCTGAGGATCTATTCCACTTTTAAAATTATGGGAATTCTAGAGTGCAACCTATTGTATTTTCTGCCGGTTATTCCACGATCTGAACGGCAGTTGGTTTACGATGAGTACTGTTGTGAAGTTTGTGAAGTGGCTACTTTAAGAGCATTGATAATGTCACCTCGGCTGGTGATGAAACATTTACGATTAGTAATTTGCTGGCACATTCAAAATATAANNGTTCATCGCATACGCATGCACGCCCCTTCCGAATTAAGCAGCTAGATTCAGCCATAAGCTGATTCGATGTTTGTATGAGATGGTTGCTATGCTCCTGGTCACCAACTCCTCTATGAATGGGTCAAACGTAAACAACCGAAACTGGGTCATTGCCAGTGTGCGGTGAACATGTATGGCGGTTACGTGCCAAACGAAGACCAATAACTGTGGTGCATTTCACACATTTGCTAGACAACCGAAGCAGCAAAGCAAAAGGTGGGACGTGCACTATCGATTTTTGCACAACCTCAAGGGTATAACTTAAGTGAATTTAGGTGGGGTGGACTCGTGTTATCAAGGTTCAATTATAGAGCATTTTGATGAGTAATGCCAGCCAAGACAGATGGTGCTTAAAGGAGGGTCAAGAATAGTCGGAGAAGGACCCATTATTAAGTTATGAAAACCCGAACTACAGTGAACTGGGTCATGCTTGTCATATGGGATATTCCGGTCGCGGTTTTGAGTAACGACAAATCGGTCCTTAGAGACTCATGGGGCTATTGGGAGGGTTAATGTGGACGGTAGAACCCGATGGAGTTCCGCATCCAAAAGGATTATGTCATATTGTATGATTCTGACTAAATATTAATTACCTAGACTCCTTCTGTTTTTCAAACATCATCTGTCAAAAGAAAGTGAGGAAAAATTATTGATGACACGAAAGTGTGCCATGAACTGGTATAATAAGTAACTTTTTCATGACCATATGTAAAATTGCAGATTATTTTCACATCAAACTATGATCATCTTCTATCTGACGACTTCGGGGAGACCTGTGATAAAGCTTGGCCCATTTGTTATAGGATATTTCGGTTTAGATCGACAAAAATGTGATTTCGCTTGGTCGATCGACGGCCAACAGTATCGGTGTCCATGCCGCATAGGAAGCGTAAACTCACATGCAAAGTTTGGCTAAGTAGAAGCTTCGCAGCATCAGCCCATCCCATGTGTGTGATCAAACCGGGATGGACGCACAAAGATGGTTTAAATCAAGATCAAGTTTGCTCGTGAAATTCACGTCATTCTGTAGATAAAGGGTATCAGTTAACGATCGAGCATAAGAAGAATAGCTCAAAGAGGAACTGAATGGAACAAGAGTGAAATATCCTAAAATGTATTTAAACGCAATTGAAATCCTTCTGATGGACACGAAAAAGCACTGGACAGATGTATTGTCCTATTTGGGACTCTAATATTCTAAGTATCCTAAAATGTATTTACACTATTCTGTATTGGACGCATTAAACGGAACTGATTGATTATAGAATGTGAAGGCCATTCAAAATGCATCAGATGTACAGCTAGTCACTTCAGAGGCCATTTGTAATAAATGGAAACAGAGGAACCAATAATATCATTCGGNTCGGGACATCGACAGAGTCACAATTTCAAGTCACAAACACTGCTTCCGCATTCCCTAGAATTATTTTTATCCCTATCAGAAAACTTCATTTCGACAAGTTTTGGTGGTGTTTGACGAAAAACATTGATAGCGCGAACACCTTTAGCACAACTTTCGAGATACTAATAAACGTAATATTCCGCTAGGAAAGCAGGCTCGCTGGAGGTGGTCTGATTTATAACGCTGCTCACATATTACGCAAATATCAGGATTCCAATACACCACTACTGAAAAGTAAAATCACTCTTCAAGTGATTTGTAGTGGTTCCATCAAGGACCGTAGTGACACTAAATTCTGAAAGGCAGGAAAACCGTGCAAAGACCGAAGAGGATGAGTTGCAGAAAAATATTTTATCGTGTAATTGGAAAAAAAACTAGCAAAAACAGGTCCGCCACTTGTTGATCGATAAACGTTACTAATCTACTGGAACAGAGTTTTCATTCGACTCAGTGAATTATCCCGGACGAGAATAACTTTCCCTGCATGAACCAAAAGCTCCAAATTGGTGTTCACTTTCAGCGAAGGTGACCGTAATCAAAATTGTACTGCTTTATCATCAAAGTAGTTTGATTAAATTTTCGAAATGTGTAAACTTGAACAGAATTTGATTTCCCCGAATTCATGTGAGAACGAAAGTGTAGTGTATATATCAATTTGGCTCTGCAATCGCCGATCTTGTCAATCACGATGAATAGTGGTTCATTTTTCCAAATAATAGAGTATTTCGCATCACTAAATCAATCCTAATTTTCTTGTGATATTCGATTGGAATAGACCGAATTTGGCCGTCGAGATACCTATTTTATTTCGTCTTATCAGCAATAAAATGTTTATCTAAAAGATAAGAAACAGTAAGATTTTTGGGTTCATAGTGTGGAGGTAAAATAGTTTGTTTTGCTGATCCCTAATAACATCCTGTCCCCCCCCCCCCCCTGGGGNGGGAAGGAAGTATAATTCCTAAACTTATCGCAATGGAGGAACCTGGTTGGTCGATTGCAAACACTGGAACTCACGCTGATTAGGAGGTGAATTGGGATTCCCACCACTTTGGTAAGTTGACGGGTGATAAGCTTTATAGGAAGAACCAATGAAGGTATTTGCAAAAGATTCGGAAGACCATGTAATATTTTATTCTAAATTAATTATTTTTTTCTCATAATAAACAGGCATTTGATAACGCTTTACTTTTATTTTGAAACAGACCAATATGAAAAGGCTTGGTAGTTTTCATGCAACACGATACACTTTTCAAAGGCGTGGTCGTGAGTTCGAACCCCGAACACGGCACTCGTCGTTCTTCATTATTGAAGTTCTCCAGTAGCCCTTGTACAATCGAAATCCCAATCCTGAAACTTGACTGTACATTTGTATGGTCACTAATTAGACGGAAACGGAAGTACCGTTTTCAACTTAAGACTTAATGAACGGAGCTATGATGTACTTTAATAGTCAAATTGGTCAGATAAGAAACGCACAGCTGTGGTATGATCCTGGATGCAGCAAGTATTCATACACTCATAAAGTTCATCCCCATCTAGTCTTTGGTGACACAAGGGAAGCTGTTATATGACCCAATACGCAGGCAAACGTTTCCCTACGGGGATAAGATTTTCATTGGAACGCAACAGCTTGACTCTCAAACAGTTCCAGGCCAACAGTGGATCAACTGTTGTCCCTCGGGATTTGAAAACATGGATTCGGTCACCGAGAGAGACCTCAGCCGATTTGGAGCTGTAATGGGCAGGTGGATTCTACCATTGTGTTTATCTCCAAGCTCCAGCGCTCAGAAACTGAAGGTTGCAATGAACCCTGAAAATATTTGTTGGTAAGATGCCGCAAATATTACGAGGAACGCTCCATATCCGACTCGGCCAGATGATAAGGCCTCGACGATTGAAAAGATCGGACATGTATGATTACTCCCAATAGACAGAAAGGTACCTTAGTGGCACTTATCAGGGGAACGCATTATTCGTTTTCAGCATTGACAAGTTCAATTTGGATTAGTCTGAACGCTTTGTCGATAAGTGACAAGAATTGCACAAGGAACCGAAATGTCTCTGTTATAAGGCTTTTGATGGTAATTTTTTGACGGTATGGGCAATCTTCTCGTCACAAAGAACAATGAAGTTGTTTAATTCGGGACGGTTCTCAACTCTTGATGTCTGACGTGAACACAAACAAATTGTCAAGCTCCGTGAACCCGTGAAATAGACTTCCAAACTTATTAGCATCCATTTTGCAGAAAATCCATCGAGAGACTGTTTTCTTGCAAGATAACATATCCGTACTACCCCATATCAAGTTGCTAGATTGGACTGAACACATTCGAGATATGATCGTAATGGCGAGTGAACATATGTTTTTGGTGTATAATTTTCAAGTTTGTATGTACGATAATCTTATCAGATCCATATTTGTGACATATCTCATTGAACAGATTGTGAGCCATGATCATAGTACTAGATGCGTATAGAACAATCTTGATTGGCCATAGGAAACCAGAAATAACAGGTTATGGTTTTCTGTCGGTGTGGCTAATCCCAACATTCCTCTACGTATCCTGTGCAATCACATTTATGCGAAACAAAAGCGTGGATGAGTCGCGTAGTGAATCCAAGATATCTACGAATTAGCACATTGTTTAGATTACGTAATCGAAATTAGTTATGTCACGTCATTGTCATGTGTACAGTCGTTCTTCTCTTCCCTCGATCCGAGGGTTTGAGTGCCTCGATCAACCTCCGCTGTGCACGCAGTTCTGGCTTCATAAGAAGGATGCTAATTTTCTCTGCGGTCGCTAACATATGAAACCATATTGCTCTCGATGGGTGTGGTGAGAATGAACAGCCAACTGGTCCATCTCTACAAAATGAGCACTAATTGAGTTTCAGGCCGCTCCAATTGTATTATCTGTGAGCTAGCGTGGATATATTTCATAATAAGTGGTATGCGAATGATTGAAAAAAATATTCTTCGGGAGCACATGACCGGTTTCGCGGTTCTGTTTGCTCGTCAGGCATGCGTATCCGCTAATCTTTTGGCAGTTCATTCATATACTTGGACCCAGGAAGTGTATGTTCGTCACAATAACATTGTTTGCAACACCGGGTGACTTTTGGATAGACAGCTTTTTCGGAACCAGCCCATCAGCTTGCGAACGAGTATGCTGCCAATGCAACAACAAGAATATCAGAAGACAGGGGGTAGGGATGGGATACAGAGTAGAGTGAAAAAGAGGTCAAACAGTCACAGTGGGTAACAAGAATAACATTTTGTTTTGAACAAACTGAAACATTTGAAGTATCAAGCTTGGATTAGCCCATTCGGTTGTTCATAGGCTCCAGGCATTCTTGATGATCTTGGGTCATTAAATCCCGTAATGGATTTGAACAGCCAAGTCAGAAGATAAACACTACGAGAGGAATTCCTTTCGTATTCCTTCGAATTCCTTTCTCATTAGTCGCGTACGTTTCACGCTGAACAACATCAACAAATGAAATCCAGTTCAGTTTAATCGGGTGTGTGCGTGTTTGTGAACTGTGTGCTTGTGTGATGCACATGATTAGTTTTCTACCAGAGAGGGTCAAGGAAAAAGGTCATACACTTTTAGATAGCGTGGGTGTGTTGCCAGGGCTCGATAATACCTCGGATATCCTTAGTCCGTATTTGTCACGGTGACGTAACAGAACCGAGAACGCGTTCGCAAGGTCTACCTTGTGACCGCTTTCAACCAAGTGGCGTGCGACGGACTGAGTCGGTCTACGTGATGCAGTCAGAATCTGAGGTGCGGGGTGAGTCATTGAGTCACGCACATACTTGGGGATGTTCTCGGCCATTCTATACCTTTTTCAGTTTAAGATGTCCCAATCTCAATTTAAGATGTCATTTTGCTATGTGGATAGTACCTTTCACAGTACAGAGTGAAAACATTCGATGGGACTCCTGTTTACCCAGATCCATGTGCGTCCTACCTGCATACTGATCTATGGCCCCCAAAATATCGTCCCACGCTCAACAAAAATATGCACCGACGATTGTAAACGTTCAACCCCCATTTCACGTCGTCCGCTACCACCTCTTTTGTACCGAGAACACTATGAGACCATGAACGTTCGTGGTGAGCACTGTTCAGTCAATAGCTCGTTTGCTTGGTCAAGTGAAAAATGTGGTCATCGTGTAAGAGACCCCACCAAACCCTAAAGAGCTTTTAGTTAAACTTCGTCACAAAAGCAAGTGGCTTTTACTTCTGACAAGACAGAGAGGCTGTGATTGTGTGATTCAAGTCGCTATTATAGTGGTCTGAATGTCTTCAGTTCGAATTTTGCGACAATCGCTGATTCTTCCATATTTCCGCATGTCCTAGGACAATTCTGGATCAGTCATAAACCCCTGCCGGAGCAATGGCTTTTTATGTTCTCGAACTCTATGAAGCTCTTTCAAAATAGTGGTGATGTCCAGAGAATTGTGTTCTTTCGGAGGAGTTACTCACCACTGAAAAGCCCTAGAAGCGCTGTGTAGCGGTTTTGTCTACATTATCTGGTAGAATCAGAAGTTGACAAAGTATTGAAAATCTGTTCGTGTAGCTCGGGTGAACCTAATTATATTTCGCCTGTTCGTCCAGCTTGTCAATTTGCTTGCAAACGTTTCATAAACTAGCCGAGGTGAAATCTTCAATGTTCTGCTTGTACCCGTTCGCTTACATTTTTTCTCCACCGACTATTTTTGTCCCTTGCTCTCACTGTGTTCGACTCGTTTAGCCGTTGAACCGGTGAGAGGGTGCGGTTGTTCTTCTTCCTGACTGCAGCATTTGTTCGTTCTCAGATCACGACGTGACCTTTTTTTGATCAGAAGTGCGTATTCATCGGGTCTAGTCATTAAAAAACAAAAACGGTCCAATTACCAGTGGACGTGTTCTTTTAACAACTCCTAACAAACCTGGTGGAACCGCTGTACAGTGTCTGTGACGTGTTCCAGTGGCGAGTAACAATTGGGCTCGATTAGACCAACGCACTTTCAAGCACAAACTGAATCTTCCCCTGAGTTTCACAATGCATGCTCATTTTACTATCTATTTTTACGTAGGTCGTGCTTGATCAATAGCGAATTCGACACTGCCAATCGAACACGCCTACGCACATCCGTTTCTCGTATGATACACTTACGCGTGCTTATCCATCTCGGACTGTACCGTTTCCGTTTTGCATAGATGTCAACTGTCAATAGACTCGATTAACATTACGCGACGTATTTGGGTGTTTCAAATTTTTTTCAAACTGCGCGCAATGTGCGAACAGCAAGGTGAATACCACACTATTTTGTGCATCAGTTTTCATAATGAAAGTTTTAATCTAATGCGATTCGTCCAAACGCATAGTGGTTAATTAATCTATTTTATTTTCGCGATGCTAAACATATATTTTACTATCTTTACGACTGCATTCTATTCATTGGTTGACTCCGGATCGTTGTTGGCCTGGTGATTGCGTGTCCCAATAACAACGTCACTACATTATCACTCCGGAGGAGGTGTGTTCGAATCCCGCAACCACTGCCTGACTTCCCCGTCCTCTGTGTTGTGGCAGCCTACTGATTGGCCGCTTCCCGTTTCCTGAAAATTCTCCCTTTGTATACTCAACAAAAGGGAGTAAAAATGAAAAATAAGAGAAAGAGAGAAAGAACAGTGAACAGAAGTTGTTTAAGGTCTCGTTAAATAACGCGTATATGTTTCTGGGTCAAAATGGAACCGATTACCATATTTCTTCCAGATAAGTGCCGGATATTTTTTTCCAGTCAGCATACTTCTATCGGTCTCGTGGAGCTCGGTCGTACAAGTTTAGTGCTATGATTTAACCAGATTAGGAAATACGGAAAAGAAAGTGACTTTTGTGAAATACGGTGAGAACCGGTTGGTTTTCCTACAAAACGTTGTATATTATAACTGGTCTGCTTACCCGCTGGGACTGTAACGAAAGGGAATGGTTTTGTCTATCCATGAAAGACGTGGGTATAACATGATTAGCGAAAAAGTAACCCAGAACAACAGTGACAGGGCCACCATGGAGAGAAATGTCAAGCTGGTGCAGTCACTCCGTGATCCACCGGACGATTAGTTGACGAGTTGTCCACCAACAGGGCACTGCCTCGTTCCACACAGCGGTACTATCCTGTCAAACCACGGTTCATTCAAGTGAATGAGACCTGACAAAGCACGGAGGGTAGAACTGTGACATTAAATGAATTTTCGACCCGAGCAGCAGTACCGCTGTGAATGGATAGCATGGTTCGTCCCACAACGAACATTTTGCATGCTTGGGACAAGAGAGACGTACAGGGAACAATATACTGAATGTTTTGAACCGGATCTGCAAACCGTTGGGTTACGGTCAACCAAAGTAATCTGAGGTAAAAAGATTTCTTTTGCTTTATCTTCAACGGTGGATCGATCATCGTGGCCCATGAAGCTTCTGGGTACTAATTGATTTCAACGGTTACAACTGCAGACTTCCATCAATCACTAGTTGTTGACGTCTATGGGATTTATTTATTTATGTGCCCTAATTTGATCCAGTCAGACAAAACTTAAATGGGTTTTATGCAATCAAAGGTTAAAGGTTCAGCAATCGGTGAATTTGTGCAATGGAAATTGTGTCCACCAGAAGCGGAAAACCTTGGGCGGTACAAACATTTCTCAAACCTGATAGTGATTTACTTATGTGGAACANNTGTGGAACAATACCTAATCCTGTGTATGTGGAGTCATTTGCAAAGATAAGTTTCTATTTTAAGCTCATGAAAGACGGCGCACAAAATACCCATATCTCGCAGATCTTATCCTTGTTCTGTATGGACTGAAAGAAGACACAAAGAAAACCATTTGCAAAATGCCTCTGAGACAGAAATCCCCAAGACAGGTATTTCAACTTATTTTGACGGAAACAGCAAATCCGGGGATAGGGAGAAAAAGACTGATGTCTGTCACTCCTGCTGAATTTAGGTATTCCTTTTTTAGTATTTCGGCCGCTTCAACACAGCCAAAACAGTATGACCACACAATGTAAGTGAATGAACCGAAATCGCGAATTAGAAGGTTAGCTGTGATTTTTGCCTGCACTGTAATAGTCAACTACCATAGTTCTAATGAGATGTATAAATTATGGACTGCACTAGTTGAGATCGTAACGCATAAAACAGAGTTCTACCGCATTCGTAACCAATGGGACTGGTTTTCTTTTCAAATATGTCAGCTTTCTCTGAACCCTGAAAATCCGTGGAAAAAAAACAATGATGGCTTTTTAGGAATTGACCGTTCAGTATACATCAATCGAATCTGCTAAAATTCATACTGAAGCACAATAAGTTACTCGTCTGCACATTACTGTTACATTATTCAGCGTTCACCGTCAGACATACAGGACCATATCAAACTCCAAGACAGTAGCAGTTATTACAACCATTTTGCGCCAGTTTTGGGTGAGCTTTTGGCTGCCTATTTGAATAAAAGAGCAGAATGAAGATTGGAGTGTTGAGAGCAAATTCAAGTACACGATAAAGAATTCATATAGACGGGGGTTGCAAGATGCACAAGCGCCACCGTATGCGTCACTCATTGTATCTAACCACCGGTTATTATGATCTCGGGGCCCCCAGCCAGGGAACCTAACGCGACGTATGTGACCCAGTGTCCTGGTTTGGGTTTGCACTAACTCAAACCATGTCTTAGTTTGACCTTTTCCATCCGTTACCCACCTCGGCAAACATCGCTCGCTGTGGCAACCTATTGTGTGACATGCGCAACACATGCCCCTAACAGCGTCATCTATTGGGGTTGACCATTGCTCCATTGGACGATCGCGATCACCTAGAACTCTACATCTGACCTCAGGCGTAGCCTGTACCAGTCAAGAACGAATTAGTCCCATGAGCTGGTCGGGTGAGGGTAACGTTAATCCTTTCTCAGCAATTACCCTAGGATGTGTATGATCTAATCATTCGTGAATTGTTGCCATCGTTGTAAAACGTTGGTTACGCTCAAGCCTCCAAAAAACGATAAACATTTGAATCGTCACTCCGAATCCAATGATGAGCATTTGCAATGTGGAAAAACGGCACTACCAGATGCAAAAAACATTCTATGCTCAATCTATAGAATATTAAACAAAACTGACATAATTTCCGTGTACCATTCCGAGTGTTATGCCAGCATTTCGATGATGTGAGTCAATACAATGAAATATCGTTTTGAATGGTTGCTCGTGAGGTGATGGCGGCTCTCCCTTTGGACGATCAGCTATTTAGCGGTATTAGTATCTGATGTGCGACCAAGCTTATTTCAGTAGAACTGTCGGATAAGAAATTGCACCAGTTACTGGAGTGACTTTGAACCATCAGCTATTAATAGAAGAAAAGTCAACGTAAACAAGCTTGTTCAAGAAAATGCAATTCCAATCAATGTGTACCGCAGGTAAATTCCGGAGAAAATGGGTTCGTTTAAGAGTTATCAACTGATGAAGGAATAACCCTAGTTCAGTAGTATAACACGAGTGTGTTAGTACAGTGTTTTCGTGGGATATTACATTCGTACGTTTAGATATTTCTGGTGATACAATAAATGACAGTTTTTGGGAGCTTTTATGCGCTTCAGTACATCATCCCAAACGTCGTTTATCGCAAGTTTGTGCTGAAAACACGCTCAAAATCACAGAGGATTGCCCAAAGGTAATATTGGATAGTGTTTGTGTACCGAGGACCTCGACCTCTGCATAGCTGAATTACCTTCTTGTCTAAATCAGTTGTTTGCATCTGGTTACTATGGGTAGGGTTCTCTTAATTTCGAATCGATAAGAGCAACAGTATTTCTGGGGCAATACAAGAACTATCGTAGGCTAATCAAATTTATTTTGCTTACTCCCTACGCAAATAAGAGCACAGCGTTTATTCGGAATGTTACCGTGATTTAGCTTAGTGTTCTTGTGAGTCAGTAAACAGTCCCCTTGAACTCGTTGACCACGCACCACAGCTTGCGCAATACCAAAAGCGGTAGGCTTGATACTTTCACTGTGAATCTGCGTTTCCACTTGTGACAATCAACAATCATATGTTCAGGTGAACAGCATAAAAATCGCAACTCACAACAAAGTCAAGCATGCGAGCATCATTCATCGATCGATCGATGCCTTCAGAAGTACCATTTGTTAATGTGACTCCATCAATGGTGCAGATAATCAAAACCAGATGCCTATTGGTGTAAAACTAGCAGTATTTTGATGGATCGAGTGTTCTAATGATTAAATTACGGTATTTGAACGAAACCGTATGTTCGAAACATTCCAATGATTCAACGTATTTTCATGCCGCAATTTGTGATGACTTGTTTCGGTTATTAAATCGACTCAACGCCTCAAAAATCGGTGGAAATTCACGCAGATCCGGTGAAGCTATTAAACCCGACGATATGATGCACCACAGACGTGTAGAAACCTGGATATCGGAAATTATTATAGTATTGGTAAATTGCCAGCCAGCCAATGTCACTCTAGTTCCACCCCCATTGGTTGTATGCGCCCAAACCCGATTGACCTGCTCATATTGTGATTGTATAACCATTCATCATTCTTAGCACCACATTTCACCCACGAAAAACGTTTGGGATGTGGCATGCTGCGATGAGAGTTTCGCAACTAATATTGAGCGGACGTGATGCTGAAAACTGGGACTACTCCTTACGCAAGGTATAATTTTTCAGCGTGAGATAGCGGTATTGAAACCTCTGCTTTCAAAATAGCATTCACACTGCCTAATCCTCTTTTAATTTTTGACATTAATTTGGACCCACGAATACACATTGAGGTGTGCTGACGTTCTTATCTACAGTAAGTTTACAGATGCGCATGTCACTTTCTGTTCCTAACTCCGGGGTAATGGTTACTAATGGTATTCATCCCACAGCTCCACATTTTGATGCTTGCTAGGTCAGAACCGGTTTGCACTCCGGTCGAAACCCGGATTCCCAAAAGATTTATGCGCTCATCTAACGGAGTTCAGTTTGTACAACCGTTAATTATGCACCCTCGTGCGGTGGTTTTGGTTGCTAGTCATTTGGATAAAAGAGTATGAAGATTAAAATATTGAGAGGAGACTGAAAGAGAGAATTCATATAGATTGAGGTTGCAAGGATAACGGGTAGATGCACAACTGCCACTCAGTCTCTAAAAACCGGTTAGCATGATTCTGGGGTACCGTCCAAGGAGCCGAACGCAACCTATATGACCAAGTCCCCTGGTTAGAGTTTCATACCCTCATGACAAGTCTTTATGTCATCCACTACCTGCCTCAACAATCTATTTTGTGACATGCGCAATACAAGCCCCAATCAATGTAGTCAATGGGGATCGATCACTTTCGTTCTGGAGGGGGATTGCGACTGTCTAAAACTCTGTGCCTCACCTCAATATTACTTGATCGACTTACCCAAACTCACGCAATGTGACGTAGAAAGCGGTGCTCCAACACTCTCTGTCTTTATCTTGTTTTCGCAGTGGCCAAATCTGCATCGGCCGAGCTGTTGCGGTATACTTCTACTCTTCACCAACAGTCGGATGTCGTGACGACGCCAAAGATGTCTCAAGTTGGCAAACGCCAATCAGACCCACTGAATGCTAGCCGACACTCTCCGTGATGCGTCCACCATTTGAGACATGACTGCCTCCATAGCAACACTTGCTTACTTCCTAAACCACTTCTCCAGTTAGAATGAATTCGGGAGCTGGACCAAATCGGTCCTGCAGCAACACTATTCACTTCGAAGGTGCGAAACGCGTATCGAACCTGGTTACAATAGAATAAAAATTACCAAACAAAGCCCGGATATTCACTTAGTAGCACAATTTCATCTGCATGCAACAGTCTGGCATCATCTAACAGGGTGATTGAAAGCACTGCCCTTAGGGGATGAGCATAGCTAACCATATACGTTTCTCATAGCTTCAGTCTGGAGGGTTCGTTGAAGTTGACAACCATTCTCCCAGGGTGCAGCAATTAAACCCATGAAAGTGACACGGTAAACTCTGTCTGGCATTTATGAGTGAGATTGGTTTGCATAACATGAGCCCCAGAATCTTTTCACAATGATGCTCATTTTGACGTGCCATCGAGGGACAAGAAGAAGCGACAATCTTCTCGTTGTCATCGTCAAACCGAAAACATGTATTGTCGACATGGCATTGCAATCAGTCAAGCAAGAGAGCAATCACTCTATTACCTGCTTAGCTGTAAATCAATCAATCGATCGATCAGCTGAAATAGCTCGCCCAAAAAGAGTGGATGAACAACAACAGTCGGAGAGAAGATACGGACACCTGGTATCTGCACAACTTGGATGCGAAAAGAAATAACAGCGTAAAAAGCTGAGATCTGGTGTTTTGCGGTGACAGTGGCGGCGGGCAGCTTCACGGGGGCCATAAACACACACAAACACAAGCAGCTCAGATCGTATCCGATTTCCTCATCCATGGGAAATCAATCACAGATGAAAGTACAGGCGCACAAATCAAGACTAATTGGGCTGGAAAGACAAGCACGCAGCGGATCAGGGTGGACGGGTATTGTGCGTGTGTGTGAGAAAGAGAGAGAAAGAGAAAAAAAGGATGGAGAAGCGAGTATGTGTGCAAGATGAACGACGACGAGTAAGAGGGGCGGCAGGAGAGGGGTTCGGAATAATTAGGGCGGGTGGAACGTGACAGCAAGAGCAAGCGGTCAAACTCGTAGCAGAGAATGCAACGAGGAAGAATGAATCGACCGGGCGGGGATGGGAACGGAAACCAAAATGACAAAACACAACAAAAACGATGACATCAAAAAGGAACATGGACAGAAGGGAACCCGAGATTAAAACAATGCGACACGAGCGGAATACAGATGTGGAACGGACGAAACAAGCGTTCGAGCAAGTGACTGAATAGTGTGAACTAGGTCAAAAGAAACAAAAGAGAGTATATTAGTCAGGATTTACGAGCGAAAGTAGGATCGAACAATGCAAGAAAAAATGGANGCGACTGTGCATAGTGCAGCTTTGAGAATCAGAGCATGCACGGAGTACAAGGAGTGGGTCTGACTGAAGCAAATACATTGCGAGAACAAACGAGAGAGGGAACGCATAGAAGACGACAATGGTGACCCTGAACAAATCATGTGAAAGAATAGTCAGCCCCCTTTCGAGTTTCTTCTCGCGCAGAGGGGGGGACGAAGGAATTGCATTGTTTGCGTAAAAGAACGTACATTTCATCGACCTCTGCTGCGTGCTGAATAACGAAGCGAAACAAACACCATTTGCACCTGGTTAAATGGAGCCGATAAGCTAAGCGCCTACGGCGGAACACGACGAAATTCAAAGTTGCAAGGGCATTTTGTAAACTGAGGATAGAGGTAAATCGAAACTGATGTCGAACCAGTACGATCAAAGTGAGATACATACAGAGAGAGAGAACTTACAATTACTATGAAGAAACGAGAGGTGGGGGTGGGACGAGTCGGAAAGACAGGAATTAGAAAGCGTCGACAGAAAGCATGAGGAAAAAGGATTGGGTAAAAACCGGAGAGCAAGAGTTTTAAAGCACAGTATGTCTGTATACGGATAGATGCTCGAGTATGGGCGAGATGGAGCAGTGGCTTGTACAGCATAAAGACTAGAACAGAAGAAGAATCGTTCAAATATATATTTCTGAAACCTGGACAGCTCCCTTCTATCTTTTGGTTAGTACTTAAGAAAAAGGATCATCCGTCATGGGCGATACGGAAGTCTTGGAGCTGTGCCCATTCAAGTGATCCGACGCGAGGACAGGAGAAAGAGAGTTCCCAGTAGTCCCGGTAGTCGCAGATAGACTGGACACAAACGGATTGCCTGGTTTGCGTAAACTTGCTCCGCCAGCCACTGGTGTAGTGTTTGCACCGGGACTGGCAAATGCTGCGGTAGCGCGATCCGCCCAGCCCACATCAAACGGGTCTGCGAAACGGCTCGGTTCCGGTGGCAACAACGAAGCAGTGACCGGAGTGGGCCAGGTCACAGCTGCTGTGGTCGAGACTGACGGTACGAAATTGGACGCGCTCGTAGATGACCAAGTACCTGTTACAAAAGGGATGAGCACAAGAGCTACAGGTAGTAAAAAGCACCGTGATGTACAAAGTGTAATAAGAGACGAAAAAGGGGCATACGAATTAGCAAAAGATTAAGTATTAGTTCAAACAAGTAGAAATTCTGCTGGATGATTTAGATATTAAAGTACATCAGCCTTGGGTTTAGGGGTATGGAATTCTTCCTTGTTTCCCAAGATAAATAGACAGAAGACCGAAACCCGAAAACAGCGCATGAAGCCACATGGTTANTATTTGAACTAAGAAAAATACCGAATAGATTAACGGATAACACGGAAAAATGTGGACAACATAAGGGCCTAGGTTTTAGGGAGTTTTCTTGCAAATCTATCATCGTAACATCGGTTTCTGTTCGTCGTTTGGATGATTCATTTCATCATATTCCGAAAAAGATAATCGTACAGGACCGGAACGACAACAGGAAAAGGGAGGGGGATAATAACAGATCCTTGCAAAAAAGAGCGCATCTATTTCAACGCGATAAGTTCATTTTCCTCTCAAACCGTGAAATGACGTGTGTGAGGTGGGGGAATTCACGGGGAATATCAAACAAATCTCACCCTTGTATACCCATGACGCCAAATAGATGTGATCTACAAAATACTTGCAAGTTGGGCAGTCTTTTTCATCAGTTCAGGCAGTAAAGAGACTAATCTGTAATATTCGGGGACATAAACGACCTGCGTCACGGATGGGAAAATTGGATTACGGTACACTTTCAACTATCACTAGCTTCATTTCCGTCACTGTGCTAAGAAAAGTGACTTAGGTGAACGGAAGTTACATCAAATTCACATGAGAACAAATCTAGCCAGGCCTTCAAACTGAACAGAGTCCTTGTTCATGTTTCATTTTTTATAACGATGTATATATATATATATATATATATATTCGTTAAATATGGGCAAACGCATATGGAGTGTGATTGTGTGACCATCAAACACAAATTTATAGGCCCAAGTACAAGCGTCTCAGTTGTTGATCGACACAAGCTGTGCACTAAGTTGGATGGATAACGGGTACACAGACTGAAAACGGTACAACACAACCGAGTGATGGTATATAACAGAGGCAGGGATAACAACAGAGAGGTCAGAGTCAGGGTTCACCTCGAACCGAATTCCCCGTAACATGCACGCTCGACTTCGTCCGGCTCGCAAATCACACAGGGAGCGTGTACGTGCGTGCGCACACATACACATCGCGAATGATAGATGATCCTCAAGTTCTAGGGTTGTTTCAACTGCGAGTGCAACTTTTTCCCGAAATTTGGTGAGGTACAAGTCAATAGTCGTCTATTCCTGTCACCTCTGGTCTTGTAAGAGAAAGGACACGGCAATGATCGGTTTGAACAGTGTAATTGTCTAAAACGTTTCGTGGTTTAGCTGCATGGCCACATGGGTTACCGATAGAGGGCATTCGTTAAAACATCATGCTGTATACCATCTTAGTAACAACTACTGGCGATTGTCAACCGATGCAGGTCTCCACCACAACAACAACAAAAATAACAGATGGATAGTCCTACCGCGGACTGAGATAAAGGGGATCGAAATCCAAGTCACAGTAAGAGCACAGAGAAACGGGTGTCGGAAAAAACGTTAATCAATATGAGTAACTTCAGCAACCAATAGGACGCTCGTTACCGACGGAACGTGCAAACATAACGTGTAGGCAATGTAATGTAGCTGCGAGTTGCATGACCTCACTTGGATAATTGGGAGATAGATGGACAGACATACACCTGAACGAATAGTACAACCATTGAGTACTGTATGGTGCTTTCCGAACTGTGTGAAATTCACTAGTTAAGAAAGGCGAGGTGCTTTTTATGTGCGGTACGTCGGATTGTTTCCGTCCGATCTTAATTAGCGAAGTACTCGTTTTACCACAGATTTACTACATGTGTCCATGCGCGCGCGCACACACACACACACACACATCCATTGGTCTAAACACCAAAAACGGTCAATATTGCTTAGCAACCGACAACAGTACCAAGTTTGTGTTCGGCTGTTTGCTTACTTCTATGTGTTCGTGTCTCGGACGGTAAAAATGAGCCACAACGAAAAATGACGCAAGACCTACAAGGTTCTACTCACCAATACTACCGCAAATCCTAATTGCAGAACGAGTAACCCGAATTGAAGATAGTGACTTATTGCTATAAAAGTTGTTGTTAGATGAGAATGTATTAGGAGCTAGTGGGGGAAGCGATACGCGCCAGTGTGGTGTATGACAATAACAATTTTCAATCGCACAATAACGCTCCGGATACGGATACGTGCAAACAAACGAGAAACAATGGGATGTATTTCATTGACTCAGCATCGATCCAATGTAAAACTAAAATAGAAAAAGGATAGAAAGGGAATAAAAACACGACGCGATTAATCTTTATCATATATTGTTTACAGTCCACCCGGTTCACCAGATACGATTAGACGAAGGAAAAGAAACGTTGTTGGTTGTTCGATGCCATCAAGAAACTTCAATTTAGCATTTATTTTTTTTTTAATAAGGAGCAAAGTATTAAAATGTGGATTATGAAACTACATGTGAAAAACCTATTCTAGAAGTTGAAGTAAACAAAATGCGATAGAGGCTTACACTGCAAATACTCATGCAATGAGCAATGGACTGAGGAAAACCGCGTTGGAATTGAACTTTAAATATTGAAGAATGAGGCTGCAACCAAGAGGATAGTACGGTTCGCAGTGTATCCGGAAAACACCCGATGAAGCACACAGATGAGGGTGGAGAAATCAGACGTGTGCAAAGAGGGATTCAGGACAGACAGATAGGTCGCTAAAGGTGGATGCCCACTTCTTTGGTTTCAAAATTCATCCTTGTACAGTTATCACGAGAGTCATCAACCCAGCAGCTGATCTGATTTTACTTACTGATTTGTTTCACAACAGCGACAATTGCATTTTCTTGGATTCAATCACTAAGAGACTGTGAGTTCACCGAAAGACCTTATGAGGTTGAAAATTTAGGTATTATTCAGTTCATTTTGTAAGGTATTTCGTGTCATTGGCTATTACGGAAATAGGATACAATAAGAGTGTCGGTGTTCGAACACCACCGTCTACGAACCAATGTACGAGTTTGGTGGGGAAACCGGACAAGCATTGCTGAGGTTAGCCATAGTCTTAGGTAATCGCAGTCGTTCACTGGAGCAAGTGGTCGACCCCCTTAGATTACGCCGATTGGGGTATGTGTTGCGCATGTGACCAAATAGGTTGCCAAGGCGAGCGGATGGAAAAAGTTAAGGGAGGTCAAACAAAGACCTGGCATGAGGATATTCAAATCTTAACCAGGACACTGGGTCATATAGGCATCGTTAGGCCCCTCGGGCGGGAACCCCGAGATCATGATAGCCGGTGGTTAGAGACGCCGAACGTCGCAAGCAATGGCGCTCACGCATCTACTAAATATTCTTGCAACCGCAGTCTATATGAGTTCTTTATCCTCCCCTTGGATTGGCTCTCAATATTTCAGTCTTCATTCTGTTGTCTTATCCAAATGAGCAACCAAAACCGCCGCATGAAAGTGCATGATTAATGGTTGCAAAAACTGAAGTGTCACAGGGACGATTTAATTACTAAATAGCTTCACAGAGTTTAGTAGCACTACAAGAGTTTCACAAAACGGATCTGAAACGTGCCCTGAACAGATTGCGTTAAGATAAACGGTGATTCGTAACACACATGCCATTCCAAGATCCACGCCGAAGGGACGTTGGGTAGATGAATTTATTTCATCAGTGGATCAACCCAAAAGCACCATCTATCGCGGTTCGTTTATGGCTTTGATGATTGATTCGGTAATGTGCATGGGGCGGGGGAGATTGTGAGATTGCTGTTCTCTCAATCGGATGAGGGAAAGCCACCGGAGACAGTTGCTCAGCCGAGAACGAGTAAATAATTTACCCAGTCTAACAGGAAAGGACGTTCCAGACATATTCAATGATCGAACGAAATTGGAGTGTAGCAAACAATCCAGCCTTTCGGTGCTACAGAAGCGTACAACTTTTTGACTATCCGTAGACAAAATGTAACGGCTACCGCAGTCCCTTTGTGGAGAATGTAAATGCTTAAAACGACAGTGATTAATAAAGTGAAATCTTTCTGATTACTAGAAATCTCAGAAAAACGTATAACCGACGGTCAATGTATTGCCCAATCATTAAGTCTGCCACGACATCCACGAACAAACATCCGCAATATCCAGGTTCAAATTATCGTGTTTTGGTTCACAAGTCACATAAACTTTGCGAAAATTTTTGCTCATATCCAGCGATCCTATCACAGAAAGCCCGTTGGTCAAACAAAATTAAAACCGTAAGCATTGTTTACGTTTCGAGGTTGTAGTTTGTATCACGGCCACCAGGTTTCGGAGCATGTGTAAGTCATTTTCGCGCAGTGAACTGTGGTTCCAAACAGATAAAACGGATAGCGTACCGCTCTAAAACTTAAAAAAAAGACTGACTGCAATCAAGAAATGGGGATCTACGTTGATGAATACAGTATGTCTCATACAGTCCTCCAATCACTTCACGAGGCGTTTTGCGCGCTTCTCACATCTAGTAAGCTACAAACAGAAGATCCAATTCCATCTGACAACATCAATAAATAAATACTAATTCAATTCTGCATTATCAGTTGACCAATCCCATGACGATTCGAAGTTCATTCCTGGCGTGGACAAAAGTGGCATGTGAAGCCGGAAGAAACACTTGTTCGTATTATTGAGTTCTCCTCCCATCATAAACGAAGGTACGAGTATGAAAATAAATTTTCTTTTATGGTGCGTCGCTTTCCATGCCCCTGAACATGAGGGAAAGCTTCGCTTAGAAAGCTTGGTGAATAATATGTTCGAAGATCAGTTCGGCACCGGGAAGGTGTAAAATGTCACTGCAACAATCGATTCAGCTGACTACTAACGTGATTTGTTTCACGATAAATCGGTACAAGCAATAGATAGCTTTTGCTACTCAGTTAGTCAGATTTTCCTTTCCGAAATGGGTCAACCTGAATTGAGATTGGATCCATCTGTCTGACCACAATCGTGTGTAAGTAGTTCAACCAAACTGATTACCTGGCAGTCACGCGNCGATCACTTTCGAACTACGACATCTTCGGAGTATCCCTCGGCCTTGTCGATGTTGTAATGAGCAGCCAAATCATCGTGCTGTGTATTTCTTCCTCCATCGCAGCCTGAATAGAATTTCTACGGCGCTTTTGTGTTCATTGAGGCAAGTAATGAATAATAAAACATGGGTGGTCAATTCACAACCTAGCACTGAACGTTTTAGGAACGAAATGGATTCACATACATCTAATCGTCAAATCAGAGTACATCGGGTAAATTGCCGAGAACAGAAAAACTCTG
>UZAN01039491.1:0-15927 GCA_900618425.1 Echinostoma caproni
GGCTGACGGAGGGCGATAGATGACACCAATCAAACAGTCATCGTGTTTGGCTAATCTCAACCTACACCACAGTGTCAGGAGTCGAAACTGGGGGATGCATTTACTCGCAATCAAGATTATTTCGATAGTAGAAAAGAATACCGCCACCACGAGTAGGACGATCGCATCTGTGCACAGACATTTCTGGTAAGGACAAATCGGAGTCCGGAATATCAGCTGCAAGCCACGTTTCTGTAACAGCAATAATATTCCACTGAGCTGATATGAAACGTAAATTTAGCTCTGGAAATTTGCTGAGGAGTCTTTGAGCATTGGTGTAGCAACAGTTTAAATATTTTCGGTGTAGAAATCCGATTGGATTAGAAGTGATGTCTTGACCGTCTCCTTCGTGGTAGGCTATCATTAGTTTTTTGATAGAGAAGCTCTAGTACTTTAGACCACCGGTTGTGGGACGGATTTTGGTACTTGCAATGAGTGATCCGATGTATTAGTAGGGTTCTCGGGATATGAATGTGTTTGGAGCCGTGATTTAGTAAGGGTCTCACGTAGTTTCGGAGGCCCTCTGTTCTTTCGTTCGCGCCATAATTGCATGACGGTGTTGGCTATGTCTAAAGTGCCAAGAGTAACTTTCATTATCCTCGGACCGTTGCCATGGTAATTTGGCGAGCAGGGCAGACGACTGATTGAGGTTGTCAGAAGACCGGGAAACCCAAGTAAATTTTGAATGAATCTCCATTCTCTTCGGTCATTCTGATGGCTTTTAGATTCATCCGGATCGTCCAACTGCGGGACACCATGGATGAGGACGATCCTCTAATTTTCCTCCACCCGTGCTTTCATCGGATCGGACTGATGCTGCATTCGCTCCGTCTGTGGCCTATTAGGAAAGACTCTGGTTCTGCATGGACAATTTCTGAGGAGGTAACCAGAAAGAAGAACGTCCTCCAAGTCCTTTTCATCTTTCAGGGTCACCCGGAGTAGTCTGGGTTCCCCGGCATGTGGCTACTTCGGCTGGCGCATAAGTCTTGTGAGGCCCACGGGTAGAACATTAATGCCCATCTGCGTGCACAAACCCTCCCAGTTTTCCATTTCTTCTTGTCGTTCTCTCAGTGGTTGTTTTGTCGGTTCAGGAATATTTGTGCAAATAAGCGTCAAGGTGGTATTGCTCCCACCTTTTTCCCCCACTATCGAAGGCTTCGGTGTGAATATAACAGGTTTCGTTAGTATGAAGATCTTCTTCTGTCCAGGAACTGTATCATTCGTTACCACAGCAGCCATGTTTATGTCGGCGGGGGTTATGCTCTGCGTTGGAGCGGCACTGATTAAAGAACATGAGCGTATAAAAGTTAGGGGGAAAGTATCCTAGGTCCTTCTAGGGGGTTAACGGGATAGGATCGCTGTAATATACAACCGGGACTTCCAAAGATCAATTCTTCTCACCAGCGGATTTGGGCAACTGACAATTTTCATTTCTACAACTGAGCCTCGTTGCCTACGTCGATCGACACACTGTTGCTTCCGGAGTATCTAGCGCCTATCGAAGCAAAAGTTTTGTGTTGAAGAAGATTGTGTCCAGGTTACTTCAAAAGCCGGCTTAATTTCTCCCCTTTTGGTTTTGTCTACTGAATTTACTGAAATCGATCAATAAATTCGCATTTCCATGAGAGGAATGGAGGATTTGATTTGACCAGGTGATGAATTCGTCCTGATTAGCTGGGGGACATGCAGTCCGGTCATCTAATATCTTTGGACAGCTGAAAATAGAGTTATCTCCACTTTTCAATGAAAGATAAGTAACCGTTGCTAATCCCGTTTCAATCATATATGTTACTTGCCGAGCTTGTATTATAAAGGTTTCATCAACAATCGAGGTGACGTTCTCAATGCAGTAGTCGGGTGAGCGCTTTATAGGTCGTTGAGTGATGTGGAGAAGTGGCGTTACCTGGTGGCTGATGTTTGTTCGCCTTGTGGCGATAAGGGATGAGGTGGACGCGGGCAGCGTTACTATTTTGTCCTGCTGTGACGTATGACACGACCCACCTACTGTGCGCTGATTGTTCTTTTTGTTGCATGGGGTTTCAATATATCGGTTGACCGAGTTTCAGATGAATGCAAACCATCCAGAAATTCTCTCGCGTGGTTGGTGCAGGTCTGATCGACGACTCTGATGTTTTCGCAATCCAAGTTGTGTCCTTGGTCCTCGTGAATTGAGATGAGTGAGCGCGCATCGTGCCTTCTGATAGCCAGTTTGTGTTGGTGCACCCGAGTCGCTAGTTTTCTCCCTGTGTCATGTCATGATCAATGCTTTCGAGACATCGGCGGTCGAATACATAAGATGGATTAGCTTTTCCGCTCGAATAGGCCACCTCTCGCAACCGTAAAGTAGAACACCACGAACCGTGGCGATGTACACCCTTCCCTCAAGGAACTGTCGGATGTCATGGTTGCGCCACAGGTTGACAAAAGCTGTTCTAACTTTCGCTAATTGTGATGTAATCTCCTCCCCGTGCCAGGCAAGGCTGGGAAAAGCGCCGCGACGGTCAGACCATGACATGGCGTAGAGGTATGGAGAAGCTGACTTCATCTTTGGCTTCGGTTGGTGCAGCTCGCCTTCCAATTTGGGGCTAAAAAGATGAAAATTGTCATTGATTAGAGGCGCTGAGAGATATGGTCCATAATAGAAGTCAATGGCGCGAATGCTGTACGTCTGCCTGTTGAAGTCCCGTGCCCCATTACAGAAAAAAACAAATTGACAAAAAATTCAAAATATGTACGACTAAACACAAAAACTTTTTATCCCAGTTATCTACAATTTTCCATTTTAACCATTTCGCCTTCTTTTCACTCTGTACTGTATCCCAATCCACCGATCTCGTGTTCTTGTTCTTGTTATTATTATTGTGGCTTTGGCTTTTGTCAGCAAACCGGTGTTATATATATATATATATATATCACAGAATAAACCCATAGTCATAATCAGAACACAGGTTGCGGGCGAACATATGTTTTCCGTGAGTCCCTTATCGAGCCAGTGCAATCACATTTATGTGAGAAAATAACGGGAAAGTGTTGTGTTGGGGTGAAACAGTCGAGGTCAAATAAGTATAGCAAAGGGGTGGGGTAGGGACACGTTTGTCACTCGTTCTCATGTTCAGATTAGAACGGGTTACGTAATCGTTGATAATTGATTTGGATCATCGCAACGCTCATGCGTGATGTTGTCCGCTTTGGGCCAGGGAAGTTCAAGTGCCTGAACAAGTGATTTTTGAGCACACAATTCTGTCTTCAACAAGCTGATGATAACTGCTGTTGCAAGCCTTGTATTTGTGTTGTGGGACGCGATAAATGATGGTGAAAGCCGAATCGGTATCCACCCTATGTCCAGTTTCGACTATGTGTGCAACAATGGAAGTGGAAGTAAACTCTGTGTCTAAGCCAAGTGGGTTGATGTTCCTTGATGCGCTTAGATAGACAGGGTGGATACTAATACTGTGATAAGCCTTGATTATTGAGCTATCGTCAATGTCCAATCAACTACGAGCAGTTGTACTTTAGCTGTTGTGCGCAAGAAACAGTGCGTCACCCTTTATCCTTATCGAGTTGCGTCACGCTTAGTTCTCACGCAAATCACACGGCTTCACCGATCCACCGAATTGACGTCCGTCAGCAAGCTCGACAAGATGTACGATTGAGGTCGGCCTCCATTTCAACACAGAAAGAGCGTGGGAAGACAGGTGATCAATTCGGGGGTAGAAAAAAACAAGTGACCAATTGACCACTGAGGTGCGTTGAATGGAATCGGATCCAACCACAGCGTTACTTTCTCAATTCAAAGTGATAGTATCTCAGTTCAAAGTGATGATTACTCATTTTTTTTAGAGTAGCAATTGTTCGCATTTCGAGTCCCAACAGGGACACAAAAAGGTACGCACTGCTGTCCAGTGCTCTTTGTCGGTTATCACAAAGATTTCCTTCGCATGTAGATGATTTCTCAATTAAAAAATCAAATAAAAATTATAGTTTCTCAAATTAACCTTAAAATGGTGAAGTACATAGTCCCAAGCACTCTTTCATCACAAATGCATACGTCTGACGTCATCAGATTGATAGTTGACCTTAAGACAATGGAAGAATACACAGAGGATTGCCTAGATGACAGTCAATTTGTTTGTGTGTACTTAACCACCCTGATTAGAAAATTTGACAATGGTTCCCTGCTGCTCTGGTTGGTTTGTCACAAGGAACGTCATAGTACAAAGATCGGAACTATATGCTTCTTAATTGATTCTGTGCGTTTTTCTCTGCATCGATATAGGTGAAAATCTCTGTACCCTTACTTGATTCACATATACGAAAGCTTTCAAAACCCACTCATCCGAGGATGGTGGATGTACAATGTCTTGGCGTGTTAAATCGGGTTGGTGATGAGTATAATGTGGCTGTGGAAGATTTTGCCGATCGTCTCCATCTATACACTTCAGGCTTCTTTCTTGTGTCCGCGATAGCCGTATCCCTAAAACAATATGTGTTCAGTAGCATGTCCTGTTACATACCAGTCCATCCGAAAGAAGGAGCATTTGCAGAATTTTTATCCAACTACTGTTGGGTTCATGGAACAATACCACTTCGATCGAGCGAAGAGATGCCGAACACGGAAGAGGAGTGGGATTTGTACGACAAATATCGACGAATAAGTAAGTGGGAATAGTGGGATCAGGTTTTTGGATGATAGTTTTGTGAATCGAATGTGTGCACGTGGGCGGGGGTTATTTGTCTTCCATTCGACTGTCTCTACAGCCGCCAATCCAATAAATAATAGTGTGAATTTATCATCATTTTCCATGAGTTCTCAATGTTTACTATGCATTCACGAAAACAATAAGCCTCTTATCTTCAAGCCATGAAGTAATTCGTTTGAACCTGGTTTAATGAATACGTTTTTTTCATGTAATTATCAGTCACTGACACATGAAAACTCAGGAGGGGGGGAGACACCACCATGCAAGCAGAATAATATCCAGGGTACCTCTTTATGTCTTTATGGCTTCATTTGTGAACTGCTAAATGGGCAATTTAAATTGTATCGTTTTGATTGCTAGGGGATATATCCCTGCAGAAAGCGATTAGAGGTGTATAGAACTCCACTCAATTTTCTATCACATAATTAGGCTTCTCTGAAGCTTTCGAAGATTTTTCAGATTCCCTCTCTTTTGGCTTATCCAAACTGAGATTGTAGTCAGTCTTCATTGCATTGCACTGTGCGACGGCTGATGTATATACGTTTCAGTGGTTTGTTTTTATAAAAGTGGTTTCTTACTCGAACGCAAGAAACGTAAAGTAATCTAGTTTTTAACTCAATTTTAGGGTGCGTCGAAAAGGAATTACAGACAAGATCCCTCGTTTTCATAATAATGTGTGGAGTAAAACGAAGGAATGAGGCAAGATTTTCAAATCTTTTGCTCTCTGACCTCAGAATGATTCCATTAGCCCCTGTTACGATCGAACCCAGAAATCTATGAGTGGAACACATAAGTACTACCAAAAGTCACTCGTTTCATCTGAGGATTATCAAATCGCTTCACTTTGTTTCATCAAGCTTGCAAATAACTCAAATATTCGTTCAGCGATCACTTTTGGAGTTACAAACATTTTGTACGCCGTTCAGGTGGATGTAATACACCCTCTGTTCAGCTGCTTCGGTTTATTCCTGTTTTCGAGACCTATTCTCGGCAGCCTTACCCCAAGACGTTTTCTGCTGGATATCAATGTCTGATCAATCATTTTCATATCTATCTCATATCAGATGTCTTTGAAAGTAACTGAAATCATCATCAGAGTAAGGGTAGACAAGCTGGATGGCAAACGTCTTTAGTCGCATAACAACACGCAGAATCACTGTCCCAAGTATTGTGTGTAACAATGAGCGATGATGAGTAAGCTCTGTGTCCTGAACTACGGACTGAATTGTCATATTCTCCGGAATATCCCTCTTATTTTCATCAAGAAGAGTTTGCAAGTCGGGGTCAAGTATGGGCTACAAAACAAAACAATCATTGGTGTTGCTTGTGATAAATCTATCTCGTGTGAAAAAACCACAGATTTTATTCATACGTTCTTCCTGCAATACTTATTGACCGTATGTTTGTGGTTTTTTGATCGAAGGTTTTCCGTAGTATTATGAAGTTCAATTTTGATAATACTTCTCAGTGTTCTCTTTCTGAGATCACTTTATTGTATTATTCTCTTCTGCCCTTAATAGTATCCTTGTTGGATGAAGACCTACACTCCCCCCGTCCTGGCCTTTAACCTTCAGAGCATGCTTCTTTCCCGACTCAAACCAAATCTATCGTAGAATATGTTTTCATCAATAAACTCCTCCTTACATGTATGTCACTGAACGCGAGAACAACCTTTGCACTGATGAGCCCAGTTTATTTCATACAGAGTCGAATGTTTATTCGTACAACGGCTATCCTGAGCTCACTCGATCTGAACAAACTATTGTGCGATTGCATCATCGTTTCACATCGTCATTTCCCTCTCACCCATGACCTCAAACAATTGAATTCACTCTGAGCCTTTAACATTTGACTGGTCTAAGATACACGCACTAACCGGATCGGGAGAATGGATATCAGAGTAAAAGCCAAAGATCGCAGATGTTAAAACATTATATAAGTCCAATGTTTGGATACGATATTCGTTAAAATGTGAGCGGTTTTTGACTTTTTTATAATATCCGTTTTCCGGACCCGCTTAGTATCGGTATCTGAGACCAGTCAAGTGTTGACAATGTCATCATTACATAAAATTTTCCATGACGAACTTCCCGTGCGTCGCTCCGTAACCGAATTTTCTATGTTGATTCTCTGCCAACGCTTAAGCATCTTAAGATTCATAATCTATCCTTCTGCGTGGGTTCAACAATCACACGATTGATCGGGTTCATTCATCGATCGGTCGGATGGTTCAGCTACAACAAAGGACGTGCTGCTTTCCCAGCTAGCCCGAGCGACTAACCGCACATTCTGCACGACCGCGAGTTTTTATCGACTACACGTTTCTTCAATGTATATGTCGGAAGTGTTGTTCTGGTTATTTTCTTACTTTGCTTAAACATTAACTCTGTGAATAAACTCAATGTACAGAGGAAGACAGAAACATGGATAGAAAATTTCACACAGTTGTTATCTTTTCTGAAAAGAGTACACGGAATTATCTTTCTCCGAGCAACGAATACGACGCGAAAGTTGCATGCATATACTGTATTAACCCATGAATACCATTTTAACTAGATACCGTTGTCAAAATTGCAGATTAGTAACATCTCTTTCCTGAGAATCGAAATGTCCGTTCAGCTATGTATCCATAACCATTTACGTAAACGGACTCAGTTCATGTGTTTTTATGCCTGCTTACCTCCCCACTCAGTCATGGTAACGCACATATATAAATATATATATTTATAACATTGAGCGAACTCATTTCCCCTCAGGTCTACTTAACTAACAAACTAACTAACGAACAGGTTACTTAGCATGATCCGCATTTTTAGTGTTTATTTATCTGATTTATTCCATACATTTATTCTAAGCGAGAGGTCCTGGGTTTGAACTATAGACGGGTTCGAAGATTTAAAGCTTACATGATCTCCAACCAGATCGATGCTCGCGTATTACGGTTCTTGATTTTACGGCAACTGGATAAAATGACTAGTGTTTATGAAGAGCTGCACAGAACTGTTCACTGTTCCGTTTTTAAGAGTAGATAAATAACATCCATTCATTCTCTTGGACAAACGACTGCTTTCATGTTCAATATAACGAGCATGTAAGCTGATTTTGAACAACTGATTGGGACTGAAAGAAAAATTTTTCCTTTGTCAGCTTGATCCTCGATTCCCCTCTGAAATACGTTGCAGAAAAAAGTTTGACAATGGCTTGGTATGCTCTGTATTCTAGGATTTCCACTGACCTATCCCCTACATGAAGGCCTACTTCTTTCCATTCATATGGGTCTGCATTTTGTTTGAATTGTATTCTAGTCGATACAGAAAAATGAAACCTTCATGATATATGTTTTTTCGAGGAAGACTCTTCTGTGATTCATTAAGTCATTTACCATCTCGTGAATGTAAAATATTTCCTCCACGTAGACTAAGCGTTTCTCTCAAGTTCAATGGACTCAAACTCAGAGAAAATGAGTAATATATACCTCCAGAGTAGGCTTTCGGGTGGCCGTCCTGTCGATAATGTAGCTCTCTATTTGTCGAAGCTCCTGGAATTGTTCAAGCTACAGCTTGGCTAAAAGCATACCATCCAGGAATGACCGAAACCATTATTCGATAGCCGTACCATCTCTCAATCGGTACTGCATGTTAGCTGTGCATTCCAGGTTCACTTCAGTCTTCTGATTTCGTAACGCGAATTCCGACCTGATCAATTTCAAGGGTTAAATGACAAGTTTGTTTTACCAGTTCCAACTAGGATATATTTTTGAAGAAACATTCAACATCAAATAAGAGTGTGCTCTTTTACGACACATTTTGTTCCCGGTATGATCGCAGCATGCAAATCACGAATTTTGGATGAACTATCCTCTGAATTTTATCCTGAAGATTTTCGGACTGCAAGCTTGAACGTGTCAACAATGCAGCCTTTCGATTCGTCGTTGTGGTGTGGTGATGATCGTAGACCAGTTACCATTGGGTTTAAATCTTGACGAGATCCTCGATAAGCTGGTTAATTTTGGGCTAATTGATGCAAATTCTTTCACGAACTTCAATGGGTCTCACTTTGTGATTGTCATGGACTGCCAGCAGTGGCCAGAGTGAGAAGATTACTCTGCCGTCAAATATTCATTGGGAGAGCTAGGAAATAAAGGTTCGATTCCAGGTCTGTGTTTGGCCAAGTTGAGAGCTCTGCACCAATCGGGGTGATTTTTAAGCGCTATATTGTCTAATTGCAGAATGCTACTGTGGCCGGAATTCCGGGCTCTTCTAGGTGGTATATCTTCTGATCAAAGCATATGAGAGGAACTACCCTGAGAGAAGGGGGATGTGGATCCAGACTCAACATTAGGATTTTCTAACATGCATTTGCCCATCACGTGTTGAAAAACAGGGGAAAGTGTTGAACACAGTCAACAATCGCGGTTCTTGTCAGCGGTCATTTTTTCAACGTATAACAAGACGTGTTTACCATTATGATCTACTGGGGTTCTCAGTTGGCTTTTAACTTTTATGTGAGACACAACTGGGGTCTGGAGCATTTTGCTGTTGCGATTTGCCCTATTAGTCATTGATAGAAAGCTCCAAAAACTTCTCGTTCAATGGGGTATTTATGTGGAAGACTGTTGGCAAGTTTATGGAGTGTCCAGAGCACTTTAATCAAGCTAGTCAGGCTAATTTTACAGACTGACTGTTTGTTTTCAAATTGCATGGTTTGGATGGACAGAAACCACCCTGTTGCTCGAAACGTCTCCATCGTAAGCAGTGGTCACAACTGTACCGGAAAACTCTATGAAAGGGTCGCGCTTTACAATGACAATAAGGAGAACCGGACAGCTTGGCGCTGTCGGTGCCTACTGTGGACCGGTGGTTGACGAGAGAGCCCTGTTTGGTGGAGATAGGAGCGATGTTATTTCTGTCCGTTTTCGTCGTTGCTAGATAATTGAGAACTCCCATAAACGAATCACTTGTGAGGGTATGATGCTATGAAGTCGGTCAATCTATACGAGTTTAAGGGTTCACAAATCTGTATTACTTGAAGACTGTATGCCGCATATAAACACCAAGAACCTAAACTAGTCTCCTGTGAAAAAGTCCAATTAGCAACGCTTGTACTCTCCATTTGCGAAAGCGCCACAAGTGACAAAATCACCTTGGTATCGTTGCACCATCAGAAGGCACTTGGGGCGCACGCGGTGTTTGCAAGAAGTGTCACCCAGGCGTGTTTTTAGCGTCAGCACAATACCAATGAAGCTTTTGGTTCGAGACCCCATCGGTAGCATGCAGCTCGCTTACTGGACTTGTTCAGCTAGGTCGGTTCGCTCATTAGGAAACCGACTTCGGTTTCGTCATCTAAGCGGATTAGTTCAAAGTGAATATATCCATGTAGCGTATGTGTGGTTTTGAATAATGATAGACTGTACTGACCGGTGAATGGCACGTTCTATACATTGGTCGGTGGATTATAGAAGAAATATGCTTATCTTAGACGTGTGACTTCAAGGATCGGGCTCACCATGCGCTTATTACCAACGTTTCTACGCGATTGCATGAGGTCGGGAACACGAGATGGTGTGCGATACTCCGGTTCTTCGGGATTTGTTTCGTAACTGGCATCCTATGCTTATCCATCCCGAAGAAGGTTAGCGATGTTTGGGAGATGTTGGTCTGATGTGAGCTCCGGAGGACTAGTAGGAATAACTCAGGCGGTCAGTGAGTTAGACACCCCCCCCCTTGCCTGGCCTTTAATCTCAGTCTATTCAATAGTTATTTGCTATACAGTTACTTCTACAAGACTCCCAAGGATTTTAGTGGTAATTTCCATTTTGGTTCTACATGAAAGATTCCCCTTCCCGCACACACATGCAGTATTTTTCCTTTGAATGTTTGGAAATTTGTCCCTGAATAATGCATAGACTCCATGGAGCCTTTGTCACTGTGGGTTAACAGCCTCAGTTCTCTTATTCGCAGTGTTTGTCGCTTTTGAGAAAATCCCTGAGATAGGATAGAAAAAGGGAGCTACTTCCAATTGACGGCGGATGTCATGACTCCGAATGTTTTAGTCGGATATCCTTTAGCCTTCGGCATCTTGGACAGACTCAATCCACTGTGCCAATTAAAAAATATAAAATGTTACATAGTCAATTTTTACTCGCATTCAACCTCATGCACTGCACACCTCCGTCTCACCCCATGCATGAAAATCTGGTATGCGTTTTCACTGTACGAATCACCTCACGTCACAGGTGCACGGACGTACCGGAACTATATTACACTTCGGGGACACCAAGGGCACAGTAGTGCTCTGGATTTGCATTGTGTCACCTGTGAGAACCAATGTGTAGGACTCGACAAAAAAACAATTATTTAATTCCAATTGCTTTAACTCTGGTTCTACTAAAGTTCATTCATTCTCAATTCAACGTGATTGCCATAAGTTTGACGTAATCAGATTGATAGTTGACCTTAACACCGTCACTAATGGAGGAGGCGAACATCGATTGCAAAGCCAATTGCCTAGGTGATGGTTAGTTAGTTCGTGCACGTGTGTCCCGCCCCCCCCCCTACTGAGAAGATTAGACAATCCTTTTCTTTTCTTTTGATTGGTTTGTCACAATTGGATCTTTTTGAGTGAAAAAGACCTCATAGAACGAACATCAGAAGCTATTACAAAACTCACTCATCAGCATGGAGGATTGTCTTACTGTGTTGAATCGGGTTGGTGATGAGTATAATGTGGCTGTGGAAGATTTTGCCGATCGTCTCCATCTATACACTTCAGGCTTCTTTCTTGTGTCCGCGATAGCCGTATCCCTAAAACAATATGTGTTCAGTAGCATGTCCTGTTACATACCAGTCCATCCGAAAGAAGGAGCATTTGCAGAATTTTTATCCAACTACTGTTGGGTTCATGGAACAATACCACTTCGATCGAGCGAAGAGATGCCGAACACGGAAGAGGAGTGGGATTTGTACGACAAATATCGACGAATAAGTAAGTGGGAATAGTGGGATCAGGTTTTTGGATGATAGTTTTGTGAATCGAATGTGTGCACGTGGGCGGGGGTTATTTGTCCTTCATTCGGATTAGTGGAAAAACACCTTTTTTCTTCGTATATCAATACCGGAATACATGCCTCATCTGTGTAATACTCAATCCGTGGTTATTTCTTACTTTAGTTCAAGCTACCGTTCAGTTATAAGTTCACAACTGGAGAAAGTGTCGTATGTGAACAGAATAATAACCGGGACATCACAGACTCTTTGAGATATGATCGTAACTTTTTTTAATCATATTGCGTTGATTGTCACAAGAAAAATATAGACTGAAATTGACCCCCTTTAAAATAGTTACGGTTAAAAGTTTGAAAGTATCAGTCCGATTCACTATGACCCTTGGGATTAATTTCGCAATTTTTTTTTTAGAAGAATGGTACTTTCATTTCTCTCCTAATGACTTTTCCATTCTTATTATGATCCTCTCGCTCTCACTCTTCAGTCTGTCTGGATTCACAAATTGTGTGAACCGTGTGACCACGGTTCAATCCCTTCAGCCCCGGGATTCAGTCGATACATCAAATATTCCTTTTTTTTTGCATTGATAACTATTATTTCTTCTGAGTACATAGGTACGATGTCATCTACTGATTATCAGTAAAATAAGAAAGAGCAATCAGTAACTGTTCCTCCTCATTGACCAATATAAATATCTATTTATATAATACTAAATACGGACGGATTATTGCGAGGTTGCTCAAACCATAGCAATTGAATTTTCTTGAAGGGTGAGGGGGGTTACAACCGACTCCATTGCTGGTCAAATCGACACCCGTAAAGCAATGTGTTGAAATCGCAGTCCATTGAGGGTCAATGTCCAGTTCATCGGACTATGCATCCTTTGAACGGAGTCAAATATCAAAGGTGAATAATCATACTCAATGCCCGATCGAACCGGTGACCCCTGACACAACCAGTAAGGTATGCATTGCTCTGACGTCTGTTCTCGGTTGGTTTTAAAATCACGGTTTTTAGGCGACCTCAGTGCGTAAATTGCCCGTGATGCACCAACCCGGTTATAGCCCCGGATATTGGTTTCTGGTGCTTTCACTTCGACGGAAAGTGATTTTGCCATGCGAGCACAATAAGTGGGGGATTCCCCAGCGGATGTCTATTGAGTGACTTGATAGTATGACATTGTTTAAAAAGAGGAAAGTTTGAGGGTGACCATCCACCAACACCACTGACCGTATTAAGACATTTGATGCTCTTGATCAATACATTCACTGTGAGTAACCTACTCATGAAACGGGTTGTTTAACGAACTTCACCTTGCAACAGCTATTAATCAACCATGAGTTGAATAGATCTGCAAAGTGGAGAACAACTTCGAAACTTTTGCTTGTGTTCCTCAGGTACTGTCAAACAGACTCCTTCAGAAATCAAACCAGGAGTATAGCCGTGGGATGCAAACAAAACATCTAATCAGTAGTTATTACTAATTGTCAGAGTGGTTCCTCGTGTTAGTTCGGGAATTCGCATATTGCGTACTCTCCTCCTGAATGCGTGGCATATATATTCCAGTTCATCCTACATTTACCATAGCAATCTTTGTTCAGATTGTGTTGTTTGGCAGATTTGAGTAATATGTTTAGATTGTGAAAATTTCAGTACCCATGGTAGGATCAGAGCCCACACGTGGATTTCGTCCACGTTTATATACAACACACGCCGTTTCAGCTGAGTTACCAGGCCACACTGATAGCACTGATATTTTCACTTGTGTGCTGTACAAAGGCGTGGATTCGAATCTCATGAACGCTACTGAATTTTTCACAATTCAAACACAATAGCAATCTTGAATAGTGTATTTCAACATCAATTTTCACTGGGTGGAAAGTAACAAATTAAAAGCATAAAATAAAAAACTAAAATGTTATTATACTATTACTAAAATAGGGCTGTCGTGACTTAACTTCACGAAATTATTTATTATTACAGCTGATTCTAAATAGATAAGTATTACCAAAAACGTAGATTGTAATTCTTAGGTACTTATCTGATTAATCATTGTATCACTATCGTGACTTCGTTGATAAAGTTTGATTCCGAATTCATAGGAAAATACCGACTATAATTGATATACAAGCTCTTTCGGCTTGAAGGGCAAGTAAGTAGATGTCCAACATTTTCTTTCTTAACTATCGTCCCCCGTTTTAACTTTCACTCATGGTTTTCACCCTTTACTGCTGAGCGACTGAGTTAAATTTGCATTACATTGATTATCCACACGTTCAGTTTCATTCCGTTCATGCCACATGCACAAACACGGGTACACAGAATCACTGAACTGGTTTTTCGATCACAGCTTGTTATAATTCGCAGTTTGGGCAACCGACGAAACTTTGCTAATACACCTTAGCTAGATTTTGTCCCACCGGTGGTGCTTCGGCTAAAACGGGCAATTTTTCCCATAGTACTTAAAGGAGAAAAGCAAAGCCTGGATTTCAGGATGGTTATGTGATATTCAGCGACCAAGCGAATACCGAGAGGGCTGAATAGCCACGAGAACCCCGGTGATTTTCAAGAAATAAGGTACCAGAATGAGGTATTCTGTTTAACAGTTTTTCTATTTGCAGGAAAATTCCCAAGCAGTATTTCAACAAATACTACCCAATATATTCTTCATCCTCATAAATTTAGCGGTAAGCTCTGTCTTTATCCAACATAGCGCTTTTAATCAACTTTTTATTCTGTTCCTAATCCGATTTAGAAAATTACCATTGAATCACATTCAGATCCTTACTAAGGGAACCAGAAGCAGCCGTTTGTTCCTGTATAAGCTGATAAACCACTTTTGAATCTTTTTCGTTTGGCTGACAACACTTTATCGGTCCTCATCTCATTTGTTTACGTGAAAATTGCTTTACTACTGACAACGATATAGTAACTGGGAACATTGTGTATTTTAGTGTAACTTCACTGTATTGTATTGTATTATATTGACGCTTTAGCGAGCTATATACAAGCTTTCAGCCAAAAAATAGACCACCGTTACCATTCTGGTAAAAACAGGTGAAAAATGGGACGTAAAACGTACAAAAATATGATTTAATTGCTAAGTGCATTAGAAAGCTGAGAACGAACATTTGCCTTGTCGGCCAGCATCCGGGACAGAAAGGGTATTAAAGAGTTTCTGTATGCAGATATACGAGACGGAATAAGTTAGTACGTAGAACGGATGGAGGGGTTGGATTTGCAAACACACAGGTCAATGTGTAAAGGATAGGTACAATCAGATGGGATATTGCCAGCATACGTCAAGCATGCATCAATATGGGCATTACACATATTGCCAATCAGAACAGATAACGGAACTTAGGAGGCACGGCTGATCATCGAGAGGCCACGTCTCAGCAACTTGAAATCAGCCTTCAGCAAACCAGGGGAAATTACAGAGGAGCAGTAAATGGTTATAGGGAGGACACATCGTTAAACAAAAGCGTTTATCACCGACATGTCCTAACAGAAGTGGCGCAGTCTTCATATCTGAAGAGAGACCTTTTAACTTACGAGCAACAGTTTGGGTATGTATGGATCAGCAACGGATACCTTCAAGTGTGACACCTAAGTACTTCACATGGCTGACCCTGTTCATTGACTTTCCAAGAATCTGTGCATTTTCGAGGGAGATGGGGAACGGTTTAGAGCAAAAATACATTCGAGGCATTTTTCGGGATGAAGATTAAGACCGGATGGAGTGGAAGATGAAACGAGGTGGGATAAGTTCGTGTTACATGCAACCGTTTCTGATGGTTAAGATACGGAAATAACAATGGGGATATCATCATACCTAAAATGTCGTACACGGGGAGTGACAGATAAGTCACGGATATAAGCCGCAACAGGATAGGGTGATAGGACAGTACCTTGAAGTACCCCCGAACTATTGATTGATGCGGTTGATTAACTTCTTCCCAATTTAGCATACTTATATCTTTGCGAGAAGTAATCAGCAAGCCATTGAAGAAGAGAATGAACGGAAATTGTAGAACTGTGTGAAATGTGGCCTAGTGCGTTCAAACTGGAGAATACATTGCAGTGTAATGGTTTGATATTCCAACACAATGTTGTTGCCTACAGAGCTTTCTATTTTTCCAATTGAGGGGGGGGGGGGGAAAGTTGTCTACCGATTATCGGTA
>UZAN01039491.1:16195-41240 GCA_900618425.1 Echinostoma caproni
CCAATTGGGGGGGGGGGGGGTAAAGTTGTCTACCGATTATCGGTACGAAACTTTTGATAGGTTCATTTTTTCAACAAGATCAGCATTTACTGCCAAACAATGGCAGGGTAGCTAGAGGCACAATTGTTTAATGCTGCGTGAATTTTGTCGACACCAAACGTTAAATTTCAGTTAAAACGATTAAACATGCAATCATCACAACAAACACATTGCACAGAGGGAAAATCAGAAAGATTGCAGAATTTAGTCATGGCCCACGATTTTTTTGTGGTTCTCTTGTTAACCCTACTTTGTGGGTAGCCGTACAAGATTGGAACGAGACGAATTTCGATAAAAGCTCAAACAAAATGGATTGTTTTGTAAAGAGTAGACCGGAATAATGACCATTGAGTTTCGAACGAATGCGTCAACGGCGACATCCAACTACGACCGTATCTCTTTCCGTAGTATGGCCTGACGGCTTAACACAGATGCTTTCGTTTTCATTCCACAGAACTCGAACGGAGAATCACGCTGTTTATCTTTTTTAACAAAGCAATATGGGGTTTGAATGTGCGTTCCTTTTGTCTCCGCAAAGAACTTAGTGAGAGACGCTGTCCCTTCTTTGGACACGCTGACGTTTAGACACACCATAATATTTCAAAATGGTATCAATTGTTTAAGTAACAATGTGAACAAACATGAGTAGCCAGAAAGGGCGAGGTGAAAACGGTAAATAATCCATTTTAGGACGTTCACTATGAGAAGAAGCAAATGGGAGGTAGGGGGGGGGGGTTACGAAAGCAAAGTCTAATCTGGTGAGTTAGAGAGAAAGGTTTATAGGTGCGTTAAATAAGTATAATTCATGTTGAACTAAGAGTAAACGGTGGTCACTGGGGGCATTCGGTGATTTCAGTGTCAATTTAAAAGTTTATGGGACTACTGCGTCCAGAGTAGAGTTAACTCCAGTGGGAGAATGATAAAGATCGGTTATATCTTATAGCTGACGAGGACAAGTACTAGCATGGTAAAAGTTGCCAAAGATTATGTGTTGGTTTACATCTAACCGCTGGACAATAAAAGGGATAATTGGATCGAATAATTTTATGTGATCAGATTTTTTATACAGGAAAGGGTTATGAACAAATTATTATAAATCTGTGTAAGTGAGTTAGGAAGATCTTGGGTGGCATAGCACGGTTAGACATGTAACATTCTTCGAGCAGTACTGAAAAATAACATGGGGCTTGCCACCCCAGGGAACGTTAATGTGTATCATGAAACTATCTCCAGTCTTCATTACTCCGGTTCCTCGATCCTGTCACTGAATTCGCAAACCGTCTGTAGAGTACTATCCACAACTGGATTTATCCGGGATTCTTGCACACAAACTACACAAGTGTTCATATGAATCCAATATTTTTGGAAACTTTGCGAGTGCCAGCACTGATTGATGAAGGAACAGTCAGTCATCTTGGCTAAAGGGGTGCAACCAAAAGAAACTTGTTAGCCTAGGCGCTTGTGTTTTGAGGTCAAGCCGATCAGCGAGAAACTAGAGACACACAAGCTGATAAACAATCGAATGAATTTTACGCCACTGTAAGTTGCAATATAATGTGAGCTTTATCCATTCACATAATTCACATAATTGAGAAGAACATATCACAGAAAATAGATCTCACAATTGGTGTACTGGATGTGACACACATCGGTGGGATGATACGGTGACTCAAATAATCGCAGTTTGTTAAAAATGACCCGAGTATTCCTACATTCCCCATCGCTTGTTGGAATCATCATGCCTAGGATTTATATCTCATTAACTTTTGTTTTTATTATGCTCATATGCGCGCGCATAGAAATAGTTCTCTATTCGAATTATTAGTTCTGTTAGAGACTAGAATTTGTTTTTGTATTGTATTTGTATAGAATTTTGCGAGAACCGAATGTTCGCATTTCAGTCAAAAAATTACACATCTCAGCAATAGAAGGAAAGATACAAGTAAAATATTTAGCCTTTAAGGTTACTGAGAAATTCGGAGGAAGCGCGCTCTCGGTTTACAAGGATTCTGGCAAGATAGGGAACTGGGGAATTTCTGTAGAGACTAATGCGAGAGGGTAATAATCGATAAGAAGAACAGCATTTAGATAAATCGCTTTGTAAAGGATGGTTGGGGTCAGCGAGGATTTTCTGGGCAAATGTTTCACATGCGGACAAGTGAAGATAGCTCATCAACGGGTATAAAAGACACACGACTGATGATCGACAAACCGCGACGAAGAATTTTGAAGTCTTTCTTTAGTAGACCAGTAAAAACCACCGGGGAACAATAAAGAAGAACGGGGAAAACACACTGATAAACAAAAAGTGAAATGATTTTTTGTTTGGTATTGAACTGCCTAAGTCTTCGAAGTTGAAAAGATAATTTGCAAAGTTTCTGTACAGAGTTGTAAATATGGGATGTCCACTTTAAGTTAGTGTCAATTGTAACTCCCAGATAATTCACAGAATCAACTCTAGTTAGGGGATCCGTATTTATGACAGACGGATCATGAGGACAAACAGATCGAGAACGGGAGAAAGTGTATTCGACAAATTAAGAGACAGTCCAGAACGAACGGAAAATTCATGAATACACGATAGATTATTCGAGAAATGTAAAAGGTCCACAGGGACAGAAATGGCTTAGCAGAGGGCTAAGTCATTAGCATAGTTAAATAACTGGGCTGGAGAACTCGCAGACAGATCACTGATATAGGTGGAAAACAAGAACAGAGACAATACGGCACCCTGCAGTACTCCCGAATTGTTCAAGAGTGGTTTACAAGTATTCCTACCGAGCCGAGTCTGCTGAGTTCTGTTTGTGAAGTAATCGACGAGCCACGCCAGTAGGTGCTTGGGACAGCCGAATGATTACAGTTTACGAAGAAGGACGGAACGTGGAACAGAGTCAAAAGCTGATGAAAAATCTAAGAAAACACATCTTGCAGACTTCGCAGATGCGTCTAAGGATTTGTTAACATGATGAACGAGGGAGGCAACAGCATCCAAAGTGGACCTGTTTGATTTATAAGCGAACTGGAGATGGTCTTCAGGGGTACAGAAGGAAGCAGAAAGGCGTTTGAGAATGGCATGATCTGCCAATTTAAGACCGCAAGACGTTAGAGTAATGGAATGGAAACGTTTGGACAGGGTGTTGCATCTGCACGGTTTTGGAATGGGAATGATGGTGACGGGTCTCCAGCAATCGGGAATTGAATATGAACTAAATGACGTGTTGAGGATAGAAGTAAAAGCATCCGTTAGATCCAGGGCACCATGCTTTAGAAGGAATGAAGATAAACCGTCAGGACCAATACCAGTGGATGATTTGGCTGTGCGAAGGAGTTTACATATTTCTTCTCTTGAGAACGGGGTTATGTTAGCTGCGTCTTCCGGAATCCATGAAACAGGTGGATCGTTACTCGGATGCACAAATGCCTGATTTATACTCTCAACGTCCACAGTACATTCATCGGGTTTGGACTTCGCTCCAAGTGTAACTCATCATCTGTCAGTCAAGCGACTTGCCTCAATTGACCCATATCATGTGTGCCACTGTTCTTTGCTGAGATTAGAGGTTAAATATGAATATATGTCTGACAAAACCAATGTGTATAATTTGTCATAGTGAAAAATTTGTCCTGGCGATGTAAATCATTAAAACCTTTCTGTCAAGAATCAAAGTGAGAAAAAGCGTTAAACCAAGTTAGAAGCATCTTTGAGAGTGTTCATAACAAATAACAGATCTTCAACATTTACACTTAGAAATTTGTCATGATTTCCATTACGGTCGGCTGTTGGAAAATGTGCAGAAAGTCCAACGCGAACGGTTGACGCTATGCTAATGAGCATTATGAGATCGGCATACAAACCGCGCTCTCGCTCTCTCGCTACTCAGCCAAAGCGTGATGAATGCATCAATGTGTGAATGAATCTATTAGTGTATTTGGAGCTAGACCGAGCATGCCAACTTCAAAGGTTTCCGATGCAACTTCATTTCAAAAGACCGATACACTGGGATTGATCGAAATCGCAATTGGCTGTGGTGAGCCCGTCGCCAATGGATTCCGAATCGAGACCCTGGAGGGTATTGTAAAAATTAGAGAGGTCAGTGAAATCAACGTGGTTTTTTTAATCTTGGCAAGGCGGATGTTAACTTTTAGCTACTAAGTAAGCTCACTGATCACCCAAGTTTCTTAAATGGGCCTTAAGATTTTGAAATAATCGTTGGTGGAGTGACAATAACGAACGAGATAAGATATCTGCAACAAGTTTGAACAGATAGGTTATACTGTGTCACAAAACAGACAAAATAACCAACCCTCTGGTAAGTAAGATAGCGTGCAAGTGAGCACTGCACTTACGCTTTACCTGTGAGGTCCCTTATAACTCCGCTGTGGTACCCAACCCTTGATACAGTCGGCTCTTCGAAACCAGTACAGACCGGTGATCTGAGAGCAGCAGAATGTTCATCAGATAACAAACGTTACCTTGGCTCTACCAGACATGGCAGCCATTTCACCAGTGAATTAAAAATGGCCTAATGAGTAGTTAGCACCTGCGAAGCACTTTCCCTTTCATAAAATGGCTTTGGTAATCATAACTTATACTCTTCCTCTCTCTTTCTCTAACATCAGTTTTGACCGATCAAGTAAACACTTCATCACGTTTTCATCGCATTTCATCGCGAGCCAGTTTTGACAATTTTTATTTGGTACAACTTTTGACTTGAGTTTTACATGTGCACGTTATTCGAGTGTAATCGTGAGTGCATGTCTGTTCGCAACGTACGAGGCCACTAAACGCATCACAGAGCATCATAGATCCAATGCTTACTCACACCACACTATCCTGCATAGGCCTGTTCCGATAGAGACTCAGTTGGCATGTTTGAGGTCACACCCCAATGGACACAACTGAATCATCTAACAAATAGAACATACTAATGAGAAGCTTTGTTTCTGGGTACAATCTAATCTGACCGGTGTGAAAGATGTGGGTTGCGGTGTTAAACCGGTGCGCATGTGTGTGTGTGTGTCTGTGATCGGCAAGTGGTGTCTCGGTTTCCAGCGCTCACAGAATGACCCATACTCATGATGTATTCGTGGTATAAAACTGAAAGTGGATGTCAATCCGCATGCAGACAGAAATGCGCACACGCACATATTCACTGCCAGCAATAGATCGGCGAGAGTTGTATGTATATATTTTCCAGGAATTTATCTCAAATTCACATATTTTATCCCGGCCTGGATCTACCCCAAAAACCCATCGAACCTGTCCTTTCGGTTTTCCGTGTGAATGATGCTGATTTGAATGACAGGCTTTCATTCAGAATGAACTCAATGAAAACTTAGAGATTGTGGTTACCTACAATTCGGAATGGTCTTCTCGAATTTAACCGTTTGTTGAAAATTGAGGAACTAATCTTTCCAAATGCGGAAAGTTCAGCGGTTCTGAGCCACACGAGTGTGTGTGTTCTAGATCAGCGAATTCTTTCAAATTTTAGTCCAATAAAATGCAACTACGGATTACCAATGAAAAACTCAGGTTCGATACCCATTTAGGTTGATAAAACTGTTAAAAATACACACTAAAACCCGTTGCAGTTGTAGACAAAACTGAACAATCAGTTTAACTTGCCTGGAGTCTTTCAACAGAGGCGCTTCTTCATATCCTTCAGATCTTTCCAGTTTTTCCCCGGAAAGGTGATGGAAGACGATTATACTATTCGTCTGCTAGGTCACACCTTTCATTACTGAGTTGTTATTACAATTTCATCACATACAATGAGAGAATAATAATATTTAGTTAGCTTCTAAAGATAAATAATAGTCGCTAACCAAATCATTCCTGTCTGTGAAACAAAAAACACGATCATAGTTTTTAACAGCCGAACAGTATCCCACTTTTGCAGTTCCTTATCCTTATGAATCATTTTCATTATCTGTCCGTTTTGTCCCTTACCCCCAAATTGTTACTTCTGATGCTTGATGTTTAAAGTGTATGTTTCCAAGATTCATATAAAACAAACGGGAAATTTCGAACTGAATTCATTGCTGAACTATTGTTTTATATCTTGGTAAAAGAGATCTCAACGTATGTTTAACATTTAAATGATTTGTACCCCCTACAAGTGGATCCCTTTCCCTATTTGCAAAATCTTTATCAAACTCGATCTTCGCGTTGCATGATGGTTGCCAACTGAGCTAATTGAACTGCAATGCTCTCACTTACACCATGAAATTTGCGATAGCGATCAGCTACCAAATCGTTCAGTCCCGAGACCCAGATTGAAAGCTGTAAATATATAGGTTATAGATTAGTATTACATAATCCACTCAGTGTTGGTATTTGTAATCAAAGTGTTCTTTATTGCGTCCGAACCGATCTCATTGGTCCCGATTGTGCGGTTCCAATTGGTTGTAAAGATTCTGAATCAGATGACACACCGGTTAACGCCATTTGGAGGACTGTAAATTCACGCTTTCAGATGTACTGAGCTACAGATAATAATATTTTATGAATGAAAACTAATGAGTTATCTCGTGTTTTTATACCAAATAAACCTGCCCTGATTAGATGAGTGTTTCACTATTTATTTTGAGTCGAAGTGGGTGGTGATAGCCTGGAGACAAAGTCACCGAATTATTACCCCCAGAGAACGTTTGTTCGAATCGCGCAACCAACGAGTGAATTTCCCCATAGTTTTGTATGACGGCCCTTTGATTGGCCGCTTCTCAATTCCCGAAAACTGTATCATTATTTATTCAATAACAGACAGTTAAATGAAGAAGAAAAGAAAAAAGCTGTTCTCTGGTTTCCACCGTGTGCAATAATGGGAGTAGTACACAATTTCAAATAATTTGGATTTTGACTGAAAACCTACAAAATAGATCAAAGTTAAGTGAACTCAAAACCAACTGTGGTTGCAGTTAATTCTAACACAAAAACACTTGCAAATAAATATCACAATTCGCATCCACACATTGGTTCATTCCTTGTCGTTCAACCGCTTTCCGTGCGAGCTTTCCCACAATCAACGTGTTTTGGTTGAAGTGCCAGCTGTATCGCGGCGTGCAGGTAGAACCATCCAACAGCGCTATACGATCACCACAGATTATTTTTGAAAGCAATACAGTTATTGTGAAACCCGAACGGTGTGCCACAAACATAAGTGATTCTTGTACTTTGATATTGACTCCACGTGAGCCTGCGTAGGTTTCTTGGATGTCTCTGATGACAATTGTTTATACTTTGCGGTCTTCGAAAAGGCAGGTGCACCGTGAAATCCAGTCTTTAACGGACCCAGGAGGTGATAATTTTCAATTTGGTCAATACGATGATGATAAGCTTTTTTGGGACTTTTGTTTTTGATGGTCGCAAGACATAACCGAACCACGGAAGCCGGAAAACAAAGAGAGCTCTTCTATATCCCTCACGGTGACGGCAGACAGCGCGATCATAACACTTAATTTTTGCCATATTTTGGAGTTATCAGTGATCGACCATTTCCAGTTTTTCTTAGTAATTCAGTCGTAATTTAGTTGTACATATGATGGAAAATCAGACAGTATGGACGTATACTTCGTTGCAAAACCACAATGGTTTGTGAAGTTGCAGGGCTGAGCTCCTTTTCAGTAGACAAGAAATTGGGCTTCAATTTTTTTATTTGGTTTTTTCGTTGGATAGTTTGTACTAAGTACTTGAAGTGGCCCGTCATTTCTTATCTTTCACCACTGACGCAAATGTGGTATAACGGATTAGGTGAGGTTATGAAAGACATGGCCCCACGTTCTATACGGTCAAGTCCCGGTTGTGAACTGTCAGAATCTTCTGGAACAGTGGAACTGTCTTCGATAAATTCTAGATTACCCGCCGTGATTGACTCAGATTCTTCAATAACCGTCAGGAGCTCGATTCAGCAGCCATTCTAGAGCATATTTGAACGGTAATGGTGACCAGGGCAACCATGATGAATGACAGTATCAAGCAGAAACTAAGTTGACTCTTCGCTGTAGGCTGTGTTCTACCTCGCTACCTGTGGATTTCCTATCTGAACAACAAACGTTGCTGAAAAACGATCCTTTAAGAATCCGGTATTGAGAAGATCCTGTGCGGTTACAACATGATACGATTCGCTGTGACGTAGATATTTGTCTGCCATAACACTTTATTGTGACCAGACTACATTCACTGATTTACAAATGTTCTGGTGTCACGTTCAGTAACAATGCGGCGAATCATAATGTTTGCAAAAACTTTGGCTACCACACGGATGCGACAATCCTTGTAGATTAATTAGGCAGACGATACTGTAAGCCATTCGTCGGGATAATTCTCAGAAGCGAAACAGCACAAAAGACAGCGGATGTAGGAGAGTTGGCAGACAGGCAGATTTTGAATAAGATGCCGGTTTGTTAGGAGTTTTACAGGTTTTTATCTCCTTCATGATGACAAAGATTTCCAATCTGGTATTTGGGTAGTTGGTTATCACTATTCCTTGGAAATTCTTTTTTTTTTTATACGCTACAAACGGACTACTATCACTGTGCATTAAAGACATGAGGATGGTGTCGTTGTGTAGCGACGTCTAGGAGTCGGCAAAGCTCCCCTATCTGCAATAGCGGATAAAACTTTCATCCTTGCCGCAAATTCAAACAAGTACCGCTAGAGGTCATTCTTCGCCGAGCTTGCAGATTTACCGCAAAGTTAGCGAAAAATTGATGTACATTGAATACTGACTTATTTTGTGTCGGTAACAAGTTTTCTCCGAGAGCTAATGCTTTTGTGTCGAAATATTTTATCGTCTTTCCATGATTAGCCCCTAGCACAGACAGTGTTATCACTGCCCACTATGCACATACATCTCTGTCAGCGAGGATAGTTGTCTGTGCAAAGTCTCTTATGTTTGATAAACCGTAGACAGTGTCTGGAATCCTTCGCTTCTAAACATTCGCTCGGTCCTCTGGGAAAGAATTCCGTCATGCTGGAAGCTAAAACCTTGAGACGGACAAGTACCACTATGTAGTCAGCTCCAATGATGTTTTCTGTTATGGTGCCACTGTATGCTTGGCAGTTTCCGACCAACAGAGCCCAGAGCGAATGTTTCAGTATGTAGCCTATTTTGTGTTTCATCAACCCACTGGTAGAACAACAATTTACTAAATACCTTTTTGGTAGTGGTATGGAATCTTCCTAAGTATAAACTCAAGCTGGTGACCGCCATTTTGGAATCTTTCATTGAGAACGAATTTACTGTTTATGTGTTTTACAGACTTGTTTTGAGATCTTCTGGTCCATCGCAAACAGCTAAATGTCCTCACCACCGCCACCAACTCCTAATACACGGCAAGATGTTAATTACGCGTATTACGATCCGAGTATCTGGTGCCAACGCTGTCATAAAAAATGCGACAAAAAGCCCTATTTGGGGTGTAAAACCAACCCGTACAAGCGGCCAACTAAGGAAACGATGCTCAGGTAGGAGACATTCTAGGTAGCCGGTTCTCCACGGAAAGGGGATTATCATGCAACCTACAAGACAGAGAGAATACAAAACAACTACGAATGAAAACGTCCAAGGAAAAATGCACACATTCTATCCTAGGATGCATGAGCACGGAGACTACTACTACACTGCGAATACGAACACAGTCCAACACTACTTACACTGCATAACAGTAGCATTTTAGTGCCCGCATGAGTGGCGGTCAGTGATTCTCATAGTATTGAACAATGAACAATAGCAAATAATGACTTGGTATTATGGGGGTGAAAAATGCAAGCAGCTCAGTGCATTATAAGAATAATGATCCATAGTCTTTTATGTAACCATGGTCAGCTTGCTTAGAACAGCAAGATTTGTACTACACAATCCGATTTGCCCTATACCCATAGTGTTCTTGAAGTAAGCCATTTCTCAGTTTGGCATTTAAATTGTGGAGTTGCATCAACATTAATACCACTATTTGAGCTCTGTCAGATTTGATGAAAGACAAACTGTCAATTCTTGAGCTCGAACTCGATCGGATTTCCTGCACAGTATACGAGTTGCTACTATAGCAACCATCACAGTGCTTCCCAGGAAATGCCCCTCTCTCTTTAATATAGACCTTGATTTCAAGACTCCAGAACGATTGCTCTGAACAAAATCCAGTAGAGGAAGGTTTTATTACGGTGGCAACGTGTCATCATTGTTAATCTTACCGAAGCTGAGGCCACCACGGCGCCGGCCGGATTGGACCATGGATCACTGTTGTTGCGATTTCACATAGCGTAGCTGTTTGCAAGTAATAAAGCGGAAACTTCGGAAGCAATACAGATAACAGCTGCTTTCGTTTTAGGAAAAATTATTTAGGATGACTTTTCACGACCAATAATAATGGTTCTTCGTAAAAAGGACGAAAACTGAGCGATAATACAGCAAACCTCAGAAATTGAAGAAAGATAGTTTTAGGTTCCTTTGAGATCTCGATACCAATCTGTGAGTTAAAATCAAAATGGCGTTGGATCAACTCCGAGAGCGCTGAGAATAAGGTGAGATGGATCTGTGCGTACAGGATTATCGGGTACATCAGAAACGTCCTCCGCTGTGGTGGATTCCCTTGACTGAAGGGACTACGCAATAGATTGTCTAAACTGTAGCAAAGAGATCAGGTGGAGGCATGGTGACAACATCCTTCCAGCTTCAACCAAACTTTTGTGCTAACTTTTCAAACGGGATGAGCTAGAAGACTGAGTGATATTCATTAAGCCCTTACTGAGACTTGACTGACAACAGACATCAGAGATTCCGAGACAGCAGCTGAAGGTTGCACCCTGTACCGAGCGGACCGATGATCGTCATGGTCGCTGTTCGTCCGTTTGGCAGTGTTTATCCAACTGCTGGATACCTACTATCATCCAAAATATTTTGAATAGACACTGCGGTGCAGAATCAAGCTTTATCCTTCCTCAATTGGGGTCCCCAAAGACTCTGTTCATGGTTCGCTCTTGTTTGTTGCGCAATTCGATGACTTGCCTGGACACCTATGCTACCCATCCCCCATGTATGCGGATGACATGAAAATTCGGCGTACGCTCTATAGTCCTGAGGATCGGAGAATGATGCAAGAGAATCTTAATACCCTGGCCCAGTGGGCGGACACCAGGGCTCTTCCGGTTAATACTGCTAAGTGTACAGAGTTGCACCTTGGGCGTGCTGATTCGGAGATAATTTACAGCGTCCAAGGAAAAACATTGCTCCGAACATCGTGCGATAAAGAACCACTGACTTAAGGATAAGGTTATCACTGAAGATCTGAGACAACAGTGATCTGGTTGGCGCTAACACTTGGGGCATTATGGGACCTATTCGAAGTTCTTTTGATCAACTACGAATGGACATCTTCAGATTGCTGTACGCTGCCCATGTTAGACCGAACCTTCAGTATGGCGGTGCGGCGACATCCCTGCACGGCCGATGAACGATTCAAGTTGGAGCGTGTAAAACATATTATCATTAGACTGGTTGCCGGGCTAAGTTAGACCAGCTATGAAGGTTGTCTACGAATCACCCTTTTATTCTCATTTGAGAATCAGCGTGTAAGAAGGGATCTAGTTCGTTTGAGGAAGATCCTGTGGGATGATATGGGCTCAGAGTTGGAAAATTATTTCCCTCTACGTACAGAGCAACACATGCGGGGACACGTTCTCGTGTTGCGGAAACTGCAATCTGCTGGTTAGGCGTTAGTCTGTCGACTCCCGTGGAGGTTAAGAACGCTCTGGAATTCCCTTCCTGTACTTGAATTGGAGGGGTTGACCGACGCTGCTTTCAAGCGGAGCCTGGATAAGTACTTTAATGAACTGTGGAGAGGCGACCACATTTTATCGACCCTTTGACCTGGGAGTGATGGGGCTTACTTGGATACTTTACCCTCTGCCCTCAACTCTGAAAACCGGAGTCAGAAGCAGCTGCATTTTTATAGGATGCAAAATACAGTTGCATGAAGGGAAAAAAACTGCTCACTTATGAAGATCGGAAATATGTATGCCTTGTAGTATGACAACCAGCACGTTTACCTGTTCTCCTGAGTTCCTGGAGGCTCACCAAATGAAGGTTTTATAGGTAATATTGAACTGTGAGAATCAGGGAAGTCACGCAACAACATAAATAAGTACCTCGGCCTCTGTGTACAAATATTAAGCAAGAAGTGTACGGGGTATCTTGCCAGAATAGCGCCTCTCATTTAACTGACGGTCGTGTACCCTTGAGGCATCCTCCTCCTCTTTGGTCTACATCATGTACTCAACTCTCATCTGTGGCTCCATGAAGCTGGTACATGCACCAACGGGCAAATCCCGGGAAATTGCTCGAGAGGTGAGCTAAACCAGGTCTAAGGTGATTGAATTCTCACTGCCTTGGTGAGACGGTGAACCGCAATACCAAGGCAGTTACTTCAGGATGGGCAGCCAAGATCTACTACCTGGACCATCTGCTATGAAGGAGGTTCGTACACACAACAGGGGTGCACGGGCCTCTGTACTAACACTGCTGAATTGCAGTCCGCTTTGGCTATGAGAAGGCTAGAGATTTGCTCTCGAACAGAAAACACTGAATCGCAATGGGGACGACTCTTGTATCTAATTCCCAATAAACTTCATAATTATCATGGAGCCAGACGCAGTAAAGAAAAATATGCCCGACATGCAGATGATCACTAATGACGCCCAGAGAGTAGGAGACCATTCGAAGGTGATACTGGGGCTTTCAGATACTTTTCCAAAGCCGCTAAATCTAATCGTTTGTGTTCAGCATCTGCGCTTAGTATCCCATTGCATTATCCAGCCTCCATCCACTCTGTTCTTCACGTATTCTACGAGGAACTAGCATCGTTATTTTTCAACTATGATCATCAAAGAGTGTTGGTATTAAAATATTAGAAATTAAAAATGTATAATGTTGAAAGTAATAACAACTTCCAGTGCACATGTGAGGAGCCATCTGTTGGATTGATGAGCATCGTCAATAATCACAGTTAGTGTAATGTCCTGATCAGACACATCTTGGAACTGCTTGGCACAACTAATGGGGCAATTTTCCAGGAATAAAACTAGCAATCATTTTTCGTGTAGGAATCTCATGCGCGGTAGGATATGAAAATGCTCCTGTAGAGATGGGCGCAATTTTCGGGCGATCAGTGGATGTTTCACGCGCAAGTTTATTCGATGAAATCAATGCACATCACCGTTTGTTTTTAATTTGATTCTATTCCTCACGTCGTTACTTAAAATACGGCGATAAAGCACATTTGGTTTGGCTGAACGCGTCAGGTTTGACCTGTAAGGACAATTCCAAAGCATTCAAGGCCATCGGTCCGCTCAATGGAAAACCGGCCTCTTAAATTGTGAAAAAGTGTAAAAGGCCTTTTCATTATACTGGTTTGATTCAGAGAGTAATAACCAACTGTCTTCTGTTTAAGCATGAGCAGAAAATGTGAAGCCGATATGAGATAGAAGAACCTGCATGTTTTAATGGAACCCCTACCCCCCCCCGATTTATTACCGCTTCACATAATGATATCTAAGCATAAGTTTGGGAAATAAAGTTTTATACTTGCAGAACCAGAAGCCTAGGGTTTCCCTTCAGCGTGCTAGCTTAAGTGTAGCAATCAATTTAATGATTTCACAAACAAGACAGTAATTTATTTGACCATTGGGAAGAAAACAAATCATGTTTGGATGACATGTGTTCATGTATCAAGAGNCATATTGTCATTGAAATTCAAGCGCCGGTGATTGACTGCAGGAAGTGCTCAAAGCGTCGACCTCCGCCTTCAAAAGGTCCATCGCTGCATTATACTCGTAGATGTATAATCCTTCCTGGTTTCCTCAAGGGGATATTTTACGGTGCAAATGAGATAGATAATTTTAGTTTCCCTAAAGAATGTGGCTGTTAGAGCACTTCATGCGAATGTTTTGTCAGACAAAGTCCTCAAAGCCCTCAAATAGTGGGAAACTGCACCATCCAGCTGGAAATTAATTGTCTTCACTCTGGGTTCTATGGTTGAGTGTATTAAATAAGTAACCATACAAACGGTAATGCCGTAATTTGCTAATTTTGGGTTGATCGGTTAAGGCATCAAACACCTCTAACATTATTTTTCAACTACTCTGTGATTACTGGGTTTTTCCCTAGACCCGTATGAAGAAAATGCTCTGTACACTTTCTTACAATGGAAACTGATGGTCTTCACTTGGACGTATTGACACTTTAATTTTTCACATTTAGTTCCAAACCCCCAAACCTGAGGAGCTTAATCACCGGTCATCAAGTTCCAGTCACAGTAATTGGCACCTGTAACTTCTTCTTCACGCTCAGTCAAAGGTCAAAACAAAACAGTCAACTATCTTCACCACATGCAGACGATTCAGGTGTGTTTGCTGGGGTTGAGTGGGCTTGCGAGTTACAATCACGCTTTACCATTTATACAGTTTCGCCGAGTAACAGAGCAAGTGAACCACAGCTGAATTTTCTATAGCCAGTCGTGTGTTTCCGACCTGGTGAATCACTTGGTATGATGCTTTTGCACTTTAGGCATTCCTGTTACTAACACAGATTCAAACACTTTATCTAACCACGCCTATCATGTACTGACGACAGGAAAACTTGCAGTTAGAGTACTCGATACTTAGTTGTGCTCAAGTTCAATGCCACTTTCAGACAAGTGAAGGTCAAGCGGCACGGGTGTAAGATGCGCACTTTGCACACACATCATATCCGTTTACGCGGTCCAATTTGGTCGCCTCAGAGGGTCCAGTTGCAAACCAAGGGCTGAACTTGTTCTCGTGTTTCTGTTTTGCATACGTTCTTGTTTGTTGACAGAAGAGAGCAACCCACGTTGCATCTGATACACGGTGGTAGCATCGGCGCCAAGCCCTTTGGTTTAAACTGTGGAGATAACGGGTTACGGACATTTAGTTTTCCACATACTCTTGTTGCTACGCTACCCAAATGACCGGAAAGACATTCTCGTCACTGATACCGTCGGCTTCATTGGTTTGACCTTGCCATCAACGTTAATAGGCCAGCGACAATCTTCAATTCTTCATCGTTAGATTGTCTCAAATTTTGGCGGAATTCATCATGTTGCTCAATTCGGTGAGGTGGGGATACACATAGAGGTGAATCCAGCGTGTTTTCATAGTCACCAAACATCTACCTTTATTTTTATAAATCGGGTGCTACCGTTACCGGAATCATTCCTCAGTGAAATAACCTATTAAATAGATGTGTAAAATCCTGCTTAGAGTCGAAATATTCTTGTGCATCAAACAGTCATGAGGTGGCCAAGTTGATTTAGCTATCATGCAAGTCACTTATGTTTTTCACTTAGTTAAATGCTTAGCATTAAACAGAAGGAACTAGATAATATAAACCTGCAAATCTTTCTAGTCTTTTCTTACCAACATTGAAGGGAGGATGATGAATGGCGGTAAAATGGTGTGCACCAGTTTAGTGTTCGAATGGCAGTCACATTTACCAAGAAAAACTTCCAAACGTAACTAGAGTGAACAGATAGTGAATTTATTTTGAAACATTGATTTCTTCCTTCGTTAACTCCAAATTCCTTAGGCTAAGCGGTAGACATCAACATCTCATCGGTTCCCAAGTCTTGTCTGCAAACCTCTCCGCTTCTTCGCTTTTTTGTCACTATACGGACTTTGATTGTCTTGAGTTCTCTTCCTGGAATTAGCATTTTCATATATTCAGATATTTCTTCCAAATTGTTATCATGTGAACAAAGTTAGCTTTGTTTTGCACAAAGCAATAACAAGTCCTAGCAACCACATGATGACTGTCCAGTGCACTTTTTCGGCCGTTCACATTGGGTCAAGTAAAATAATTTGTTCAGTTAAACGTACTGGGGAAAATATTTTCACACAAATGAACAATAGCTCTGATCGCACGCTGGGAAAGAACAATGATACATACTGGTATATTTCAAATTCGAACACGTACCGTTTTAATGCGAAACAGTCCCCTCTGTTTTAAGCAAAACGATTCCAATCAGGAAGCGACCGATTAACCGGAAATCGGCCGTGGTCGTAGACCTACCACAGACAGCCACACCCCTATATGCTTATAAACGACTTCAGACCTAGGGGAACAAAAACGAAACCCGACGTTTGTCGAATGACAAAGAGTAGAAAATGATCCAAACGCTGTTTGAAACATTGGTTATCCAAATTGAACACATGCATGAGAAGGAATTCTGATTTCGTGTAGTGTAGCCTAGTTTTGTTTGTGTTATTCGGAGGGTACATGAAAAGTGAGAAATAGTTTAAAACTTTATCAAGGCTTTGGGCTTGCAAAATAAGAGCTTGGTGAAACAAGCTGGTTAAAACTCATCAAGCTGGCGGCTGTACTGTACAAATGAGACCGGTCCATTGGACTAACCGCTGTCTCGAAATGTCCCGTAACAATGAAGGCTAGATGCTATTTGGACTTGTTTCCGACCACTTGCTGAATCAGGATTTACAACACACAACTAATCGAAACATCGAGTGAACTAGAAAACGCACCAGGTCTGAGAATGCTTACTGTATTCTTAGTGATTCTCCGTGTGTGTGTGTGTTTATCATTTCTAATAGCGCGTTTTCGCCGGCTGCGCCGTGAGACCTGAGGGTCTAATCAAGTGGTTCATCTGAAAAACACATCAGCTCGAAGGTTTTACTTACACTGACTCTTATCATCAATCTCGAACTTCCTGGATAATTAGAATTGTAACACGGCTACTGAATTTCACAACGCCCAGAAGCAACTAGAAGTTTGTAAATGTGGAGGTTAGTTATTACCAAAACACCGTTTGTATTTGTAGATCATTGTGGATCTTGTGTCTTCGTTCGATTGCCACCATCATAATTCCATCGTTTCTGTTGACTGTCGTGCCGCTGTGTCAGATGTCTCCATAGCCAGTGCCACCACACAAAGCTGAATCATTTATTTATTATGTTCGCCTTGGTAGCCCGCTTTTATTCCATATTGTATATTTTCATTTAAATATGATAGAAGTAAGAACTGAAGTAATACCCTAATGTAACTAAAAGATTGGCAGATGACTGTATACAATATTTCACCCAAAAGATACGCTCATGCTCATACACCATTTACGTCTCGACTGTCATAGAATGGATGATTTAAAAAACTGAACACGCAGAATGAACTTTGATATTCTAAAGGTTGTTTTCGCGTATGCTCGTACTCTCCGTCGATCATGAATAAACAAACAATGATGTGTCATTTTTATTTCTAAGCCATTATATCAAGCATTTACAATTGATTAAATATAAAACGAATGGAAGAGGCAATCAAACCCTTCACCCTCACCGATTGTTTCGAAACTTAATCAGTTGTAAAACCTAGTTAGAAACAATCATTATTTCAGTACTGAATAACTGAATTAGTGGGACAAAACTACTCGATTTTAAATAATAATGTCTATTGAATCAATTTGGAGAACAAACTTCACGTGATATGATCTATAAGCTCGGGAATAGCGAGCACTACAAGACCCAAGCACACGAGGAAGTGAGATATTTTAATAGCAGTCTTAATTCTGAATCACAGTGACAGAGCATAGAACCAACTCAACTCAACTCGGCAGAGATACCGAGGGCGAACACTCGTTTCGTATGTCTAAAATGATGCATAATCAACACTACATATTCGCTTTCCCTAAAACTAGACAATCAGACGATTGATATTAGCTGAGTAGTTAAACCAGTTCGATGAAGCTTTTGTGAACCTGATCGCGTTTTACGCCAAAGTTATGGTCAGACGAACTGTACAACAGAGTGATAATTAAACATCATTTTTGACAGTTTTCCTCTAACACAAATCGCAACATACGAGTAACCGAGGTAAAGTTTCTTTAGACAGCTATCTATCGGGTATGGGCATCTTCTGTGTGCCCATTCAGTCAAGTGTTGATCAGCCAACCTAGACGTATATGGTTCCTGGGTTGAGCAGGAGAACGGTGAGAATGTGTTTGAAAGCCACATTTGATGGCGATCTATAACGCTTCAGTTGTGGCTTGGCGAACCACGGATACGTATAATAGTTTATTTATAACCTACACATCATGGAATAGGATAGTAAATTCAAGGAATGCGTATATTTGCACAGCGTTTCCTGATAACGCTCTCGGAGTTATAGATTCAAATGGTTGAGTCAGTTATACAACTAATGCACTGACCTTTGCGTTTTTTCACTTCGGAACTGGTTCTAGCGATAAAAGCAAAGAACGAAATGTGCATTTATTTTAATTTTTAATTTCTATGAACGATTCGGATTCGGACAAATTATCAGACATCTGTCCAACGGTATGATTGAGCGATACTGACTGATTTTCACTTTCTATGGTTTACGTACGTAAACGATTCAGTGGGATGAGTTCAGAACAGACCACGAAAAATGGGGCATCGTAGCAAATGATTCATGGTGAGACAATGACAGTCAATCCACTGTGCGTCAGGCTTGAAGATAATTGTTCTGACTGTTGTTATATTTGCAGCTTGATTGGCGCGACTGAATAATCAGTTGTTCGCCGATTTTGGCATTCAGGCGGGATATACTTCAACCTACGGAACATTTTAAAATGCAGATAGATGCATTCTAAATATCATCTCTATTGATGACTAAAACATTTGTGGTCTAATTTACAATTGCGGTGAGCAGCAACCGAAAAAATCCGTGCAAATGCGGTGCCACTGGTAAAAAAAATAGGTTCCCTTTCTGTTTCTAAATGAGCGGCTGAACCAGGCTGGGCTTCGATAGATCTTTCATCTTTTCCCGTAACATTCACTTCTGTTTATTTCGAAAACTTGGGCAACGAATGGGGTTTGCCCGAAATAAAATTGAAGCGTTGTTTTCATAAACTGAACAAAATGTATTCTAATAGTGTTAGGTGAAACTCGCAACTTGATTGTCTACCAGCTCTGCTAGCTTTTATATTAGTAATCTCTCGGGATGAATGAGGAATTTCCAGAGCAAGTATCAGTGTCATGTCAATCTCATTAATCCCATTGTTATCACTTTGTGATTGAGTGACAACTCTTCATCACTTTCGCGCAGACTATGACTTCAGTGATATTCAACCTTCAGATCGCGTAAATTTCTAACGGAATTTATTCCACGCCACTCCAATTCGCGCAGACAACACCATTACAGTTGACTTCATCAACTCTCTATCTATTGCCTAAACAACGTGGATTTTTCTTTACCTTGAATGGATCGCGAGTCAATTAGTCTGCGATTAATTAATTCTCAGGAACCGGTAGAGTTTCCTTACTATGTGAACACATCGTTATGCCGAATGTCCGAAAACAGACATCCGGGTCCCATTTAAACTAATCAGCTGATCGGAAAACTTATACACCTGATTATGTCAAGCAAATTTCAAGGCCTATTCGGGCAAATGGACGTTACATGAAATAATGCATGCGCATATGCATAACCTGTTCACCGTTGTTGAGCCTTGAGTGTTAGTCAGTGTGATACTTGGATCAATAGCGGTGTTAGTGACGAGAATATAGTGCACAACCGAAATTCATTCACGTTACTCGGACTTAAGGCTTTTGGTTGAGCTAACAATCAACTCATATCCCTTGGTTAGTGGTATCGATTAGGAGTAAAGTGTTTTTATTCCATTACCGCTAATGCAGGCGTGCCTGAAAAAATCAATATTTGTACAAACCCGCATTTAAGTAAATCAGGCGGTCTTGACACGAGATGACTATACATACCTTTCGTGGGACATTCAGTTTCGGTGTAGATTCCTTTCCTCTTCAGTCATTCAAAAAGTGTATGAAATAGTAGTCAGTTCCTTAATGAATGTCCTGTGGATGTATAAATTGATGTGAACCCAACCACACCGCTGGCAGAATACAAGGTTACCAGTATATATACTATACATGAAAATTTCGAATACTAATATTTTATAAGTTTGGTAGTGCTTTACTGTTATTGGGTTAATTGTACTAAGCGACTTTGTTATTCACTATTATGTGAATTACTGTAAATATCAAAACTCATTGACTCATAATTGAACTGTTGCATTACGAATTGAAAATCATCGGGAAAAAGGTTGGATCAGTATGGGCGCGTTCCGTCATTCCACGTAGTGTTTATGTGGAGCACAAGGTTGAAAACCGGCCTGGTTAGCCTAGGTCTGAATAACTATCTCCTCGTGCGAACTTTAGTCTCAATCGATTCGCAAGATGTGAGCCCGGGATGATTTGAAACATGCCGATAAAGTAGCACTAAACTATCCTTCCGGTGAAAGTTACAGGTTTATCGTACCTAACAAATTTATACCGCTCGTAAAACCCATCCCAACGTGATCCCGGTACACGTCCGAGTACAAAAAATGTTAGAATATTACAGTTTATCTACATAGAATAAATTCCGATTTAGTGTTCTAACTTAAATGCACATATGCCTCAGCATTCCTGGTTAGTTTGGTCGCTATCTAGAATACCCTCGATGCACACCCCAAGTTGTTCATCCCGATTCCATTGCATCATGAGGAACGCAAGTCACGTCCGCCTTCTCTCGTTCACTCTATGGGTAAACAACTAGAATACATCAATAAAAATAGTACTGTCTGAAAACCGTGGTATGATCAGGAGTTGCCACTTTATGGTCTACATATGATCACTATAGTTGAATGTCCTGTAATGGAATTCACCCTCTAGGGTGTGACAGATGACAGTCACATGTATACAAACAGCCGGCGTGAACGCAAACGGACTGGGTAGAGAAAAGGCCGATGCTGTGACATGATAAAAGTGTACGGTGAAAAAATTGCGTTTACATGGAATGTAATTGTGCGGACGGATAATGGGGTTGGGGAACGACAAACATGAGTTTCGACGAGCAGCTTGAAAATATGCACGAGGCTTGGTGAAAGTTCATGTTAGTATTATGACTTTCACTCTTACCTATCAGGCAGCGTATATACCCTCAAGGAAGATTCAAGGAAACGGGTGATTCGCGGTGATCAAATCATAGTCTTTATTTTCCTCTTGGTAGCACTCTGTGTGAGTGCGCATCACAAAAATTCCTTCAAAATTATTGTTCAAATCAAAAATTCAAAATTCTACAACATTTGATGAAAATATTGATTAGTCTGATCATGTGATCAATGGTTAAAATATGCTTGGTTCTCGTTAAATGTTCTGTGGTTCGATTTGTATCGCCATTGATGAGTGAATTTATCTGTTTCAAAGTTAGGTGACATGTTGTAGAGTGAAAACAATTAAACGGTGCTTCAGCTGCCATTTATTAGGATGAAACTCATCCGAATGACAGAGTTTGATCCCAGGTGAGAAACCAAATCATTCAACGGTTTTCCTATGCATCTTCTGAAAGAGATTAAACCAGTTTGTTTGTCACGCAACACAATTCATGGGTCACAGTTTTGGTAAAATAGACTCAACTGATATCGCAAAACATATTTACTCCGACTGACTGCTTCATGTCTCAGTTTTATTGGAACATACGAAGAATTCAAGCCTCTCAATCCCTCAAAGCGAGCATCGGTTACTTCAAACGTAAAAAGAATTCAAAAATGCGTTTTCTTTAGACCAGATCTGTTCAAAGGAAAACAAATGATTCCAGTAATAAACGAGTGATCAAGCGGGGAAGATTGTGTTTTGTCGCCCGGTTTCATCAAAGGAAGTCGTAGCTGAGCCACAGTTCAGCTTCTTTTTATTTTACAGCTTGTTACCCAAATCTTGAAAAGCCTTGTGTATGTATGGCACCCGTTGTGTTGTATTTCCCGTTCAGGTCATCTTCTCTGTTGAGTTGGCGTTCTCAATGTCGCATGTCCCGTGCATCAAACGGCTGATCGGGTGCGTTCTACCGCTGCAAGTGAGGCAGATTTCGTTCGCGTCACAATAATGTGTGCACGTACGTATCAAGTAGTACAGAAACACATTCCAGCCAAGACACATGCGGTCTGTTAACCAACACAGCAATCGCATCCAGATAATCTTGTCCAAAAGAAATCACCTGGTTGTGAATCTGTTTTGACAGTCATGATTGCCACTACTCCAGTATGTTTGAACGTTGCGAACAGAATTCGGACAAGACCGGAAGCCTGACAATAAAGGCTAGAAGTCGTGTTTAAAGCTTCTCTCGGCTCTGAAGCTTGCATAGCTGAATTCAAGCTCACAACGAGAAGGAAAGCGATCGGTTCGGGAATGCACATAAGCCCCTAACTGTCATTCCCCAAAGCACAAAGAGAAGCTATACTCCTAGCAGTTAAGTCAATTGAATGATGGCCTTCATTTCCTACTACGACCGAATATAGCAATGCAATCTTAATCACAACCGATGGAATTGATTTGCGAACAAATGGTCTATTATGAGCTCGATTAACCGAGAGAGTTTGCTGGATAGGCAGACGTATTGCATGAGTTCAAATTGAAGATGCCAAATACTTTATGTCTGAGAATGAACGCTCGAGGATCACTCAATCAGTCAACTGATCGAAAGTATTCCGCACGCAATTATGTGAGGGAGAGACTCAAACCATTCGAGCCAATTGCGAACACATCATAACAGCGAATGCACACGAGAAGTCGTTTCATGGACTCAAGTCACCGACTCCTCTGGTTATCTCACCCCGTTGTAACCAAAGGCAGGGAATACGTGAGCCTACTTCGTCAAGTCAAGACAAATCAAGATTGTATTTTATTCATCCATTGTGGTCAGAATTTTCGGTGAAATAAGTTGTCACTTTTGCTTTGGCGTACATGCGATTGAAATGGATTGAAAGATATGGCATTCAGTAAATAAGTGATGATAATGAAGGACTAGGACACGTAGCACAAGTAGAAACTGTAGCACGAATTGCATGTGATTTTTCCTCAGTTTATTTGATAATCGCCCCTAGAAACAAATAAACAAGCAATATAAGGTACAACGGAATTGTGAAAGCTGTGATGCGAGTGTCAACTTGGTTTGCGACTAAAATAAAATGTGAATATCAAAATCATAATTGAGGAACTGCAGCAAAGCCCGGCGTAGAGAGGGTTGCAGTGGGTATGCACTTGGTACTTCTTTGGCGGTGTGGAAACATTGGGAGCGAGGATACCGGGAGGTAAAGGATAAACGTGAAGGTTGAGTCGCTATTTACTTCGATCTAAGGCAAAGCTGGTGGTAGTTGTTCGAGCATTGAAGATAGATCAGTCACTAAAGGTTGTCACCATAACTAGGATCAGAGACGAGTTCAGTGCTCCAAATGGTGCATTTTTCATCACGTGCATCATGGATTATTCGAATAACAAAATTTATTGAAAGGCTTGGTTCGGAGTTTTGGGGGTGATTTTTGGTGATTGGGCTATTTTTTTGTCAGTGGCCAAATAACTACAACCAGTTATGCTTTAACTGTAGCTAACTCCAACAGTACGCAGTACATGGATATTTCAGTTCAATAATCAGTAGTACTGAACAAAACAGAAGGCAACCGACTCTTTTGGTAAAGAGAGATATTTTCGAAGTTCAAAGAGGAAGCCGGTTGACAGGAGCAGTACTGCTGCATAAAGAACACCAACAAATATTATAACATTGAAGCGGATAAATTTTTCATCAGTCGGCGGTTAGAAAGCATACTAAGCGAACAAGCAATGATCACTGTGAGGGACTCTGAGAATAAACAGTAGCAATCTTCGGGTAGAAATGAAAGATGGTTCGACTGAAGTGAACATCACTACTCGCTATTTTGAGTTGATTCATACCGGCAATTACGTAATAGATGATGAATTCGTCGAGTAAATGAGGTGTAGGCTGAAGAGCTAGAAAGCACTGGACAGCTGTTTCGATATGGTTGGATATCATCATCAGCAGTGTGAGTCCATAAACCGGTGCACATCTGTATCATAGTGATTTTGGCGAACTCTGTCTTATCAGCTAATCTGACTACATCGGGATTATCTAGATTGGCTGTTGTCCTCTACAAGCTTCTGATGAACGCATAAGTGTTCAACCTTGCCACGGTCACTCGTAGCTACGCTTCCATCAGGCAAGGACGATGCTCCCAAACTTTTCCTCGTATCTATGTGTTGGCTTGGGCATACGCATAGAATCTTTTCAGATTCTTTTTGGCATCTCGTACTAAGTTAAACTCAAAGTCATATTTTGCAAGTGCTTGACGATCTTGATCCTTGTCACGTACCCGTTTCTATTCGTCCCAGACTTGTTGTGTTTCATAGCTTCTTGAATGGTCATAACAGCTCTCTATCGTCACCTGATGAGGCATCTACCTGCTTTCGTCCTAGTTCAAGACAGCATTCTGTGGCTTGGATATTTCGAGTATCTAATTCCGGCGGCATTTCCATTTTGTTCAGGCTAGACTGAAATAGTTGCAGTACTTAGCCTCCCTGTCCGCTGTCAATCCCACTCTGGCTGTAGCTCTCATAACCGTTGAGGTCGGCAATGGTGTACTTCTTTTACCTCCAGGATTCAGTGATAGGGTTTAGGTTTGATCCTCGAGAGTGTGCTCCTAATTCTCCCCACTTATCCTGATAATACAAGCACTCGAGTACTGCACTGTGATACTGTCTGCCTGTAGATCTGAATAAGATTGCCTTCCTATGGCATCAGAGTCCACGATCGTACTACCCGAGGAACCACCTCATTTTGACATATTTTTTGCATATGCTGCCCATGACACACCACCTTTGGATCCTGCAATGTTTCTAACCCTTAAACCTAATACTGAATTCCTAAAGACCCTAATGTCTTTTCCAGTTTTTCAGTGGTCGTGATTTGTCAGTGATATGCTGTTCCTTTGGAGGAGCAGTCCTCTTGTTGGCTTAGTTTGCCGGCTTCACTTTCACAGCCTTGATCTCTGAGGCAAGGGTGATGTGTTTGGATGCTACCTTGCTAACTTTCGCTTTTGGTACAGGTTTGGTGCCTGTTCCTACATGCTGTACGATAACATTTGAGTTTTGTGTCGATTTACTTAAGGGTGA